>BQNB010027337.1:20000-57739 GCA_026074375.1 Tanacetum coccineum | reverse complement strand
TCTCTAACTATTACTATTCTGTTTCATAAACAGACTTAACTATAAACAGAACTAACTATGACCAGTACTAACTTTAGCACTGCTACTCTACCAGTACTAACTTAGTACTGCCAGACTTAGCTTAGTACTGCCAGTATTAACTCAATACTAACAGAACTAACTATAACTACCAGACTTAACTGTTATACTACCAGTATTAAGTCTGTTACAATCTATTTTCCCAACATCAGTAATGGAGGACGCTGGAAGTCAAAGGTAAAAAGGCACAGGTCTACAGATGAAGAAGACCTGGCAGTACCCTGGTCGTGCGAGGATGTGAATCCATTCACACCTCGAATCCGCAACTTCAAAAGTTCGCGGAAGACACGAATGCCCAACAATGTAAAAACTTATGACGAAACAGGAGACCCAGAGGACCACCTAAAAATCTTCCAAGCCGCGGCACAGGTAGAACGTTGGGCAATGACTACGTGGTGTCACATGTTCAACTCTACCCTAATAGGGGCCGCGAGGGTCTGGTTCGATGAGCTACCTCCAAAAAGCATAGATGGATACAAGGATCTCAAAGCGGCTTTCTTAGCGTTCTTCATGCAACAAAAGAAGTACGTCAAAGATCCGGTAGAAATCCACAACATAAAACAGAGGGATGGGGAGACCATTGAAGACTTCATGGAGCGTTTCAAAGTTGAAACCGGGCACCTGAAAGGAGCCCCTGAGTGCATGCGAATCTCCGGATTCATGCATGGAGTCAATAACCCTAAATTGACAAAGCGCCTCAATGAACATGTTCCAAAGACCGTGGAGGAAATGATGACTGCCACCACGGCTTTCATACGAGTAGAAACCACTGCCGCTTCTAAAAAGAAAGTTCACACGCCTTGGAAGTCACAGGGCCAACCCAAGCGGCATGCTTCTGAGCGGAGGTCTGACTTCCAAAGTCAACCGAAGGAGGGTCGGGGGTCTAACAGATTCACCCCTCTAACCAGAACACCCAAAGAAATTTTTGCGGCTGAGTCAGGAAAGTTCAAACCGCCACCGCCCATGGTAACCCCGGTAGAAAAAAGAAGCAGCAACAAGTTTTGTGAGTTTCACAATGATAAAGGACACATCAATGATGAATGCATGCAACTAAGAAAGCAGATTGAAGAGTTGGTAAGAGCAGGCAAGCTCTAGCATTTCATTAAAGAAATCAGTCAAGATAAAGACCAACAGAAGGCTGGGAAGAAGGACGCTCCAGTCAAAGATAAAGCCGCGACCATCTATATGATACATCCGTGGCAAAGAGTGACGCGACAAAAAGTGACCCAGAGCTTCACTCGCGTCAAGGAGATTACGTTCCTACCACTGACTGCCAATAAGGGGACAGAAGGCCCGCTTGTTATAGAAGCAGAAATTGGCGGACATGTGATTCACCGCATGTACGTAGATGGAGGCTCCTCAATTGAGGTACTTTATGAGCACTGCTTCAACCGGCTCCGGCCAGAAATTAAGAGCCAAATGGTCCCAACGACTACATTGCTTACCAGCTTCAGTGGAGAAACCATATGGCCACTCGGACAGTTACGGCTCTTGGTAACAATTGGAGACACAGAGCATTCTACAAAAGCATGGATGAATTTTATGATAGTAAGGTCACCATCACCATACAACGGTATCATTGGGAGACTTGGGATAAGAGAAATCCAAGCAGTACCCTCCACTGCTCATGGAATGCTTAACTTCCCGGTAGACGGCGGAATAGTTACTATCCGTAGTACTATCCTGACGCCAACTGAGTGCGCTACTATTACAACAGCACCTAAAGACCCCCTAAAAAAGGCTGCAGTCCGTCAGGAAAATTTTAAAGTAGCCATACATCCTAATTTCCTAGACCAAGAGGTTACTATTGGAGGAACGCTATCAACAAAAGGACAGACGGAATTATGTGCGTTGTTAAAAGGAAACTTGGATATATTCGCGTGGCAACCGTCCGACATGATGGGAGTGCCACGATCGATAGCCGAACATCGACTCAATATCCGGGAAGGATATTCACCGGTTCGGCAGAAAAAAAGGGGCCAGGACCCAGAGCGCGCCAAAGCCATCCAACAGAGGTACAAAAATTGGTAGAGGCAGGAATTATGCGCGAAGTCTACTACCACGACTGGCTATCCAACCCAGTCATGGTGAAGAAGCACGACGGTAGCTGGAGAATGTGCGTGGACTTTACGGATTTAAACAAGGCCTGTCCGCAGGACTGTTACCCCCTCCCAGAAATCGATTGGAAAGTTGAATCCCTCTACGGCTACCCCTTTAAGTGCTTCTTGGACGCGTATAAGGGCTATTATCAAATACAGATGGCGGAATCAGATAAAGAGAAGACGGCTTTCCATACCCCTCATGGGGTATATTGCTACACCAAAATGCCCTTCGGCCTCAAGAACGCTGGGGCCACGTACCAGCGGACAAGGCATTTGACAAACAGGTGGGTCGGAACCTGGAGGTGTACGTTGACGACTTGGTTATCAAGAGTCACACGGAAACAGAGCTGCTAAGGGACATTGAAGAAATATTCCGTATGTTACGAAAGATCAATATGAAGCTTAATCCCAAAAAATGTACGTTCAGAGTAGTGGAAGGGAGGTTCATGGGGTACATGATCGGCCCGGAAGGAATAAAACCATGCCCAGACAAGATAGAAGTTGTGTTGCAACTTCCGTCCCTGCGAACAATCAAGGAGGTCCAGAGCCTCAATGGGAAGTTGGCTGGCCTAAACAGGTCTCTTTCTAAGTCAGCGGAAAAATCCTTGCCGCTCTTCAAAACCTTAAAGAAGTGCATCAAGAAGAGTGACTTCTATTGGACACCAGAAGCGGAGCAAGCTTTTAAGCAACTGAAGCAGCACATATCAGAGCTACCCATGCTGGTAGCACCAAAACCAAAGGAAGAACTAATAATGTACTTATCTGCCTCCCATGGAGCGATCGGTGCGGTCTTGATGACAAAGAGGGATACGATTTAGACGCCAGTCTATTTCGTAAGTCGTGCATTGCAAGGTCCCAAGCTAAACTATACCTCGATGGAAAAGCTCATCCTGGCACTAGTCTGCGCTGCCAAGAGGCTACGAAGATATTTCGAAGCCCATCCTATTGCAGTTATCACGGACCAGCTCATTAAGCAAATTATGTCGGGCCCCGATATAGCAGGGTGATTGAAAAAATGGAGCGTCATGCTAGGAGAGCACAATATCACGTACCGACCACGGACATCTGTTAAAGGACAGATCCTAGCAGATTTCCTCATGGAGAAACCAGATGAAGTTCTACCGGATGCATCAGTAAAGGAGGCTCCACAAGAGCCATGGACACTGTTCACGGATGGTTCGTCATGTATTGATGGGTCAGGCGCTGGCCTGATACTAACAAGCCCAGAGGGAACGAAGTTTACCTACGCGTTAAGGTTTCAATTCACCGCCTCTAACAACGAGGCAGAGTATGAGGCATTAATAGCTGGGCTGCGTATCGCGGCACAGATGGGAGTACGTACAAGTAAGTGTAGACTCTAAGCTGGTGGAAAATCAAGTTCTAGGGACATATGTTGCCAAAGAGGAGAATATGATCAAGTACCTGGAAAACGTCAAAACCCTAGTGAGCGGCTTTGCCAGTTTTTCAATAAACCAAGTCCCAAGAAGCAAAAACAAAAAAGCAAACGCCCTAAGTAAGATCGCGTCAACTAGCTTCGCACATTTGTCGAAACAGGTCTTGGTTGAGGTGCTTCAAGAAAAGTCCATCCAAGAGAAGGATGTGGCAGCAGTGGTTGAGGAAGAAGGACCAACGTGGATGACACCAATAACGGAATATTTGAAAGATGGAATTCTTCCGGATGATAAGAAGGAGGCAAGTAAACTCCGTATCAAAGCCAGACAGTATGAGCTAATGGACGGAGTTCTTTATAGACGATTGTTTTTAAAACCGTGGCTAAGGTGTGTTGGACCACTTCAAGCGGATTACGTAATTCAGGAAATTCATGAGGGATCGTGCAGTATGCATGTGGGGCAACGATCCGTGGTGGCCAAGGCCATGCGGTCTGGGTATTACTGGCCAACCATGCATCGGGATGCACGAGATATGATACGTAAGTGTAAGGATTTCCAAATACACTGCCCTGTGCCAAGACATCCTCAGCAGCCGCTGACTCCTATCACAGCCCCGTGGCCATTCTATAATTGGGGGATTTACATCGCTGGTCCTTTCCCAGAAGGGCCAGGAAAAGTCAAGTTCTTGATAGTCGCTATGGATTATTTTATAAAGTAGATAAAGGCAAAGGCTGTGGCGACAATTAGCGGCAGTCAAGTGAAGAAGTTTGTATGGGATAACATAGTATGCCATTTTGGACTACCCAGAGAGATAGTCTCGGACAACGAAAAATAGTTCAGCAGTGACCCATTCAAAAATTAGTGCATAAAGTTAATTATCGTACAACGCTTTGCCTTGGTAAAACATCCGCAGTCCAATGGACTCGTGAAGAGAGCAAATAGAAGCTTGGGTGAAGGAATCAAGGCTCGCATGGGCGAAGGAAATAAGAATTGGTTGGAGGAACTCCCCCCATGTCCTTTGGGCCTATCGTACGATGATCAAGTCAAGCAACGACGACACTCCGTTCTCCCTGACCTATGGGACGGAGGCCGTCATACCTGCAGAAATTGAAATGCCAACATACCGCACCGCGGTAGTGGACGTTGTGCACAATGATGAAGAGCTACGGCTAAATTTTGATCTACTTGAAGAAAGGCGCGAGCGCGCGGCAATCCGTGAGGCTAAGGCCAAGTCGAATATGACAAAGTACTACAATGCTAGGGTCAGAGGTGTTACTTTCAGGCCAGGAGACTTTGTCTGTCGTAGTAATGATGCTAGTCATGCCGTAAATAGAGGGAAGCTTGGTCTGAAGTGGGAAGGACCTTATGAGGTAACAAAAGCACTTAGAGATGGAGCATACAAGCTAAGATCTATAGACGGGATGGTCCTCCCAATGACATGGAACATCGCCAATCTAAAAAAGTGTTACCTCTGAGCCACGGCTCATGCATGGATTTGCACTACAATTAGGACTCGTAATAAAGTAATCCATGTATTTTTTTTTCTTTTTTGTTTTTAGGGCATGAATAAAACTCCGTTGGGTCTAGCTAACCCAGCGCCTTCTTTATATGAAAAGTAAAACCTTTTTTAAGTAAATCTCTGTTTTTCTTTAATTCATATTATTTGTCATCCATGACTATCTCTGGATAATTATAGGCTAAGCATCCTTATAATCGGCTTGCAGCGTAAGAGGGTTTCAACCCCAGCGGCCAAGGATTCCGCGTCCTTACTTTACGTGTACCTAAGACGTTAGGTAATAAAGAAAAGACTCCCACAGAGCATGTAAGACACTCCAAGTGCGATTATAAACAAAATATATCAGGAGATGATAAATTACATTGTTAACCATGGATATCCGTGGATATATTACAAACAAAATGTTGTCTAAGTACCACAGACGGTACTATGGCCAATCCAAATTATACATAGGCGGTAAGGACTTGAATCTAAGCAGTCTCGGAGTTGCCTCATCTTCAAATATCTTAGTCTGTGTAGCAGCATCTGCCAGCAAGATGGCAAGACCTTGAGGAGCAATGGTAGGCACTAATACGGAAACGCCATCAGATCTGGCATGATGGGCAGAACCGACCCCATGGGTGCGGCATACTACCCTGCATTTCTTCTTCTTTTTGGCGCGACTTATGTTAGCCGCGATGGCGTCTTCTAACAATATTTCCTATTTGAAGGCCCAGGGATCCTTAGGGTCGCGCACCTCCGGGTATACAGGTATTTTGAGTTGGGAAGAGCTGGGGCGAAGCTCACGGATCCATTGTGGAGCGTCTTCTCCGGTATCGCTCTCCAAGTATAAGGACGCCATAATTAAGTCTATTGGGGCGTCCTTCAATTTTTCCAGCTGATCGACCAAAGGGTATTTTAAATCTTTCAAAGCATGAAGGGTTGCGATGTATTTATCGTCGGCCTCAGGGTCGTATGCCTCGACAGCCGCTATGTCCAACTTAGCCTTCCCATGTTCTACACCATGCTTAAGCCCCTCACTCATACCTTTGGTAATCCCCGCAGACACGACATCAGCAAACGTCTGCCTCAACTCCATGGATTCAACACATTTCATCACGGCTAGGCGCAGGCCGTGCTCGATAACCCATCGGCGACCTGCGATCGCCGTCAGCATATGAGGATACAACTCCTCATCAAAGTCTATGCTCAGCGCATCCAACTGCGAGTCCATCTCCGCACATCGCAAGCTTACCCAGTCGTCCTCGTACTTCTTAAACTCCTCAAAGGCAGCTCTTATTTTTTCCTCGCCCGTGACCTGGGCTTAAAGAATGGACACCTACTAAGATAATGGACTGTTGCTAACTCGGAGACCCGAAAACAGGACACGGAGGTCTTCCAATTCCTTAACCAATTCTGCATTTTTGGCCTTCGCGACTTTCTTTATGTCTACCTCAGCTTCAAACAGTGCCTCTAAATTTTTTATGTGTTTTTCCCCAGCCTGGATCCTCTGGTCCCATCGAGCAACTTGAGCTACAGCTTTCTTTAGCAGTTTGGCCTCTTGTTCAAATCGTAACCTCAGTTGCGAACCCATTGCCATTTGCCGTGCCAGGTTTATGTTATATTAGCTCAAAAAGTTGTCATTGGGCAAGTGGCGCAACACCGAAAAGTACCCTGGCGGTACTATGTAGTCACCATATCTTGGCACGCCTCCGGGGTGTCAAGGCGGCAGTTGTTGGTCACGCCCCACCCCGGCTGATAAATACTTCCTGGCGACCCGCCCATGGATGTAAAAGAGGTTGACCTCTCAGAATCTGGATGTTCCGCGACAGCCGCTTTCTAGGAAGATCTGCATTAACAATACAAGACACAATATGGTTTGTTAGTATGGCTATACTAATGTAAAAAAAAGCAAAAAAGTACAGGGAAGGCCGTCACTAATCGAATCACTTACTCAGCAATTTCTCGATCAGTTTTTTGCCGCGGCTTCACGTCCGATAGCGGATCCGGTTTGCTTACGCTTTGTACAATGGCAGGAGTGTCCTGAGTCATAGGAATATGAAAGGTGGGTTCCGCATCTACTCTCATGGCAGCTAGGGATTTCCCTCCGCGGGTGTTCTGCACAGGACGGGCAGCATCATGATCCTTTCTTAACACCTTGGGAGGTGCGTTTACCTCTGCCTCGCCCTTGTCTCTCTTCTGGCTCCTCTTGTTCACTAAAGGCCCCATGGCGGTGACTTTTTTTTCCAGATCCGGTTCTGGGGCGACCTTCGTGGTCGCTGCATCTTCTGCACGAAGAACCTCCTGCGACACCGCGGTCGGGACCTGGTTTTCAGTCTCGCCCCCCTCAGTAATCAGTTGGGGTGAATCTTCATTCGAGAAGTCCAACAGCGACTTCTCCATGGCGGAGGGTGTCTCTGAAGATACTGAGACCGCGGGCGTATCCTCCATATTTATAACACGGCTCGCGGTGGCGGTCAATAGTGGTACCTCATGAGAGGCACGAGGACGAGTCCCGATCTTCACTTTGGTGGGATTTAGGGCACTGATTAAGTCGAACAAGTCCATTTCTGCAAACACACAGGAATAAGTTAGCATATATTCATACGTATGTGGGAAGTATAAAGACAATTTATAAAACACCCACCCCGGTCATCGTCATAAAGGAATGTGGGGTATTCGTCGTCCCCTAGAAAGTAGTTCTGGCTCAACCCCACTAAGCATAATAGGTCCTCTGGTTGTTTTTGGATTGGGGTGCGGTGAGTGTTTAACGTCGCCACATCCTCCGTGGAGTAGGAGTCCGCTGAGGGCATCTTGTCTTTTGGGACGGATGTGCGCCATTCCATGACGGTAGGGAATATTCTCTCGTCCACCCAGAAGAAGCGGTTGTTCTAGTTCTTCACGGAGTCAAGGGGCTTTGTATAGCACTGCGGGGTACTTTTTCCCGGTCGTTTGCTAAAGGACATCCACCCCGAGTTGTAGGAAGGAATGTAGAAAACACGGAATAGATTCAGGGTGGGAATTATGTTTAAGACGCGGCAGTTGATCTCGAAATGACCGACCTTCGCCGCACCTATTACCGATAATTAAGAAAGGTGGATTTGAAAATGGCCTAAGATATCAAAAAGGAGTTGTGAGATGGGGACGCGGAAGTTTGCGAATTCAAAGAATTTGGTGTAAACACCGACTTTGCCCTCCGGAAACTCCGAGATGGGTTCCTCTGGGCCAGGTAACTCAGGATGCAAACTCTCGGGTATGTAAAACTCTGAGGTAAACCCTTGTAGATACTCGGCGGATATGGTGGATACGGCGTCCTCCAGTTGTATGATATCCCTGCCCATTTTAATTAAGTTTGACAGAAGGGCGTGGTGCACTAATATGCGGTGATAATAATCTGTGGGTATTGGGTACTTGTGCGGCTGTGTGTGTGACAATGGCGTTTTGATTCGGATAACAGTGAAAATGTAAATAGTGGTTCCTTGTCCTATTTATACTACAGCTTCGATAATCGCGTCCTGCTAGATGATTGACACGTGTTGTCCACGATCTCATTTGGATGGTTAGAATTGCGGGGAAGATCAGATGGCTCTGGGCCCACAAGTCCCATCCTTCAGCAGTTCCCCCGTTTTTTGATAGAGGGTTCTATTTCTCAGGAGGGGGGCCCACGTAACGGTCTAGGAGGGTGAGTGGGGGTATTGTTTCGTCTATCTTTGATAGTCTAGAAACCGTGACCTTCTCCACGACAACTAGACTGGGGGGACATGATGACGTATAGCATGGACCGGTCCGGCCCATTTATGCGATAAGGGATTACTCATGGTTATAACCATTTGGGCCATCGGGTCACGGTCACTGACACCCGTCCGGGCCGCGACTGCCAGCACATGATTTTCGCATTCAACAACTTCATGAGTTATTTTAGGAAGGGATAAATCTAATTAAATAAGAGATATGCTCTGCTTATTTAAAGAAGTTAAGATAATGCCGAATCCCGAATATAGCGGACGAGTCTTGGGCCGAAAGATAAGGAAACCCTACGGGGTACGAGGCCTATAAAAAGAAGACGACGGTCATCGATACAGGTATCACGTAAAAACCCTAATCACATTCGATTACTCCCTCAAAACTATATACTTACTCTCACGCCGAAGTCTAATCGTGGGATCCGCTCCCACGATAAGGTTAACGGTGTTTCATTCCTTTTGCAGGGTTCCTCAACAAGTTCACTTGGTACAAGAACAAAGTGCTCCAAACCCGAATAACTGCTTATTCGGGCCAAACTAGATCCAGCCTAACTTTTACATCAACAATAATTTATATTTTGGGTCTGGATACAATGCAAGTAAAACAGAAACTAAAAAGTGGTACTTCGCCAACCTTTGGACTTTTTGGCTGATGGAACCATCCTCGGGTTTCTGATAATATGAATATCACACAGGACAGTCAGAAACTAAAAAACACAAACTCTTCTTTGAACAAAAAAGCTACGGTGAACATCATAATAAAGCTATTGTTTATAGCTTATGGATAGAGTAGTGATCACATGTTCGTTTTTGGTATTTTCTTATAAGGTTTCTCAACATCATAATAAAGTTATTGTTTATAGCTTATGAATTAGTCGGTCAAAAGTTCGGAAATCATGGTTACCCAAATATAAAAAAAATTAGATTTTGTACAATAATATTCCTAGAACTGCTCTTTTCAATGTAAGCAAAAAAACTCACCCCACCAAACTCTGCAATAGCAAACATGTATTACTTAATAATAGTAAGTTTGATTTTCGTCCACAAGTTCTCTTTATGTTGGCATTAGTAAGAAGCATTATAGGAATTTGCAACCCCAAACTCAAATGTTGTATTGTTCGGGTACAACAATGGTATTCATAGTATTACATCACATTATGAAGCCATTGTGTTCTATGATTAATATTACACACTTTGTTTATATATTAAACAAAATAAAACGGCACAATCATTATGGATACCTTCTTGTAGAAACTTGGGATGGTGCCAGCTTTAGCGTTTAGAAGATACACACATACAAATAAGATTATTACAAAAAAAAACAACGCACAACATAAAGCCACAAGAACAGCTTTTAGAAGCAAACTATCCACCCTACGCAGAGCCCATTTCCTTTTACACCCAAACACTTTCCAATTGAAACATCAACCCCTCTGCATAGTTACATTTAAGGGGTGTTTATCTTAGCTCATTTGATGGGTTTATGAGCTTATTAAACTTTAGTTAGCTCATTTTGAGCTTATCAACTTAAGCTTAAATCTTACATAAGTTCATAAAATCGAATGGATAAGCTTATAAGCCATAAAAAATGACCTTACGAGCTTTTCAAAATTTCAATAAGCTCATAAGCCCGTCAAATAAGGTAAGACATATAACCCCATAGACATCGGTTCTTACAAACTACCCTTTCAAGTTTTGGTAACTACATAACACTATAAATGAGCCTATAGTTGATAAAGAAAAAGAACTCTCTAGGTCATTGGATTATAATTTATAATTTGGGTCGGGATACAATGCAAGTAAAACACAAATGACAAAAGAGACAGCAGAAAATATGAATATGGTTACCTACTTACCTTTAGGAAACGGTATTTCGCCAACCTTTGGACTTTATGACTGATGGAACCATCCTCGGGTTTCTAATAATAAAAATCACATAGGAAAGTCAGAAACTAAAAACACAAAGTCTTCTATGGACAAAAGAACTACTGTGAACATCATAATAAAGCTATTGTTTATAGCTTATGGATAGAGTAGTGATCACATGTACGTTTTTTGTATTTTTCTTATAAGGTTTCTAAACATCATAATAAAGTTATTGTTTATAGATTATGGATTAGTAGGCCAAAAGGTCGGAAATCATGGTTACCAAAAAAACATATTTACATTTTGTTCAACAATATTCCTGAAACTGCTCTTTTCAATGTACGCAAAAACACTCACCCCACCAAACTCTGCAGCAGCAAACATGTATTACTTGATAATCGTAAGATCGATTTTGTCTACAAGTTCTCTTTATGTTGGCATTAGTAAGAAGCATCTTAGGAATTCGATTAACAGCAAAACATTTTTATTAGGCTATATGTCAAGTCAAACGTTGTATTGTTCGGGTACAACGATGGTATTCATAGGATGACGTCACATTATGAAGCCATTGTTTGCTATAGTTAATTTTCAAAATAGTATATACTGTGTTTATATATTAAATAAAACAAAACAGCACAATCATCATGGATACCTTCTTGTAGAAACTAGGGATGGTGCTAGCTTCAGCACTCTTTTGTTGCTTCTCTTTAAATATATCAAGCATGATTCTATTTGTCTCAAGCGCTGCAAAACAAGTCAGAGTTGGTCAGGAGGTTGCTACCAAATGCAGGAGGTCTTGGGTTCGAGCCTCCCCGTGGGGGTTTTCCTTCTGGGGCGAAAAAAAATGAGTGGGGTTTATCCCCTAAGGCGAAGGATCGAGTTTGCATACTGCCCAATTGGATGTCACTGTGGGCTCGAATCACTAACTATTAACTTTTTGTTTTAAAAAAAGACATACAAATTAGGTTGTGTTTAGTTGGTGAGAAATGCCCCATTTTTCTAAGACAGTTTTCATAGAAAAATGAAAAAACAACAGAATACCCACTTGGTTATAAATTTTAGAGAAAATTTTCTAAAATAATGAAAATCTCATTTCTCATATTATAACTATAAATTTGAGAAGTCCAATTTACAATTCTTGATTTTTCTCTTCACTGAAAACTGAAAAATGTAACACCATCTAAACAGGTTTTCCAAGTTCTTAACTCTTTCCTAGAAAAGAAAAACCCTTTCATTCTCAAGAAAACCAAATATGAAAAAGTGAGAATATTTCTCTGCGACTAAAC
Source organism: Tanacetum coccineum (assembly GCA_026074375.1). NCBI lineage: Eukaryota > Viridiplantae > Streptophyta > Magnoliopsida > Asterales > Asteraceae > Tanacetum > Tanacetum coccineum. The sequence goes on along the minus strand of BQNB010027337.1, from coordinate 45,778 downwards.
GCAACCTAGATTACTACAAAAGAAAAAAAAACAACGCTTAACATAATGCCACAAGAACAGCGTTTATAAGCAAACTATCCATGCCACGCACAACCCATTTTCTTTTACACCCAAAACCTTTCCAATTGAAACATCAACCCCTCTTCATAGTTACATTTAAGGGGTGTTTATCTTAGCTCATTTGATGGGTTTATGAGCTTATTAACACTTTAGTTGGCTTATTTTGAGCTTATCAACTTAAGCTTAAATCTTACATAAGTTCATAAACTCAAATGAATAAGCTTATAAGCCATAAAAAATGCCCTTACAAGCTTTTCAAAATTTCAATAAGCTCATAAGCCCATCAAATAAGCTAAGACATATAACCCCATAGACATCGGCTCTTACAAACTACATATTATGTTCAAGTTTTGGTAACTACATAACACTATGAATGAGCCTATAGTTGTTAGCAAAATGAAAGCACAATTCAACACTAGGGGTGTTCATCGGTTCGGTTTTTGAGTTTGTGGGTTGTATGGTTCGGTTTCATCGGTTTGAAAATTTTCAAAATCAAAACCAAAACCAAACCAAACCAATTATAGAACAGATAAAACCAAACCATACACCAAATTTGAATTCGGTTTGGTTTTGGTTAAAACCAAGAAAACCAAATTCAAGTAAACTCCAATATATCATCTAGAAGTCACAAATAATAACCGTAATTTTTAAATAAAATTAACAAATCGAAAGCTTTCACAAAGTGATCAAGTAAATTAACAAAAAAAGATTAAGTAACAAAAAGGTTTCGGAACTTAACGGGAATAAATGAAAGTGAAATAACATATAATTTTCTTCGACAAAAGTTTAAAAGTTTTATTAGCTTGAATATTCCAACTTCAAGCATCCAAACTCAGTTGGAACTTCTCTCTTGCTGAATATATGTGAATTTATAAGAATCAAGTAGCTAAACTTTTGCTCAGTTGCTCATAGATATGCATCAAAGCTTTATTTGAGGAGTGATTAGTTTGAAAGATATTTCAAAAAATAGGGTTGCTAGTTAGATTTATAAGATAGAATATACGTATATATATAATTAAAAAAATATATATATAGAGATATTCGATTTTTTCGGTTTGGTTTGGTTTTATTTTTGTCAAACCATAACCAAACCAAACACTAATTAAATACTTCGGTTCGGTTTCAAACCATACCATATACTAATTAAAATTTTCGTTTCGGTTTTATTCGGTTTCGGTCTGGTTTATTTTTTGGTTTGTTTGGTGTCAAACCAAACACTGAACACCCCTATTCAACACGGTATTTATCTAAACACAAACAACAACCACTTCACAAACTAATTTAATCTTGTAATCTACATGTGTGCAAAACCTTAACTATCCGTAAAACAACAATGCCCTCACTAACTAAAACTTTAACTCTATATTTTCGCTTAATGTTGCAATACCACTACTCCAAAACCCTTAGAAATGGGCGAAGAACAACAATGTAACTAATTGCAAATCTGACATCCAATCACAATCACATTATTTAAATATTAATAAAAAAATTGGGGGAAATGAAAATGAATGGATATATACTCATGAGAGTTTCGGAACCCACTTTCAACGTCACTTGAACCACTAGACATTCGCCCTAAATTTATTTTATATATATAAATTGAATTAATCAAACCCTAGAAATGAGTTGTTTGTTGAAGGTAACAATTTTTTTTCACTGTGTGTTTTTTTATGTGTGTGTGATTTGCGAGACGGATATATAGGGGGTGTTTGGTATGGTTTAAAATCTTGTAAAGTAAATTTGTTTGACTAGTTTTGGTAATTCTTCACATATGTTTTAAAGGTTTGATATTTTATAGAGGTGGCAATTTCAACCCGAAAAATGAAATGTATGCTTAAAATTTATACTTACAATTAGGGAAGTGATTTGCACACTCTTTTAATTTATTTGCACACTTAAAATTATGTGTCATGCCATTTATACCCTTAGTATTTGTGTTTTGATTTACACACTCCACTAAGTAATTTGAGAGTATAAATGGCAACACACACACACAAGAGATCTAAGCATGTGATTGGTGGATTTAAAATATTGATTGGTGAAAAGTGATGAAAAAGAAGATGAGTAAGACAATTGGCAAGAAATGTATGGTGTAGGCATAACTTTAGGTCTCTTTTGTAGGCATATATATCAACACTCTTCAACCCATTCAAACAAAAACATTCAAACAAAAACACGTCATGTTGGGTAAATTTCACCATCTTATAGGTTGGTTTGGGTGGAGTGAAACTAGAGTGATGAGTCCAAATGGGTCACCTCATTCTTTGTGTGAAATCAAGAATGGGCCAAATGGGTCTCAAGAATGAATCAAATGGGTCATTAGAATTGGCCAAAAGCCCAATACCCTAGTTAGTTACAACTTCTTAAAGAGTGATATAACCAAATCATAACGATTTTTTACGTTTATACGTTTTTGAACTTTTTCATCCGTTTGGCCAAGTTTTAGTATGTTTTTTCCGTTTATACGTTTTTTTACGTTTTCGTCCGATTTTTAACGTTTTCGGCCGTTTTTTTTACTTTTTCGTCCAATTTCTTACGTTTTCGTCTGTTTTTTTACGTTTTCGTCCGATTTCTTACGTTTTCGTTCGTTTTTTACGTTTTCGTATGATATCTTACGTTTTCGTCTACTTTTTTACGATTTCGTTCGATTTCTTACGTTTTCGTCTCTTTTTTTTACGTTTTCGTCCGATTTCTTACGTTTTCGTCTGTTTTTTACGTTTTCGTCCGTTTTTTACGTTTTCGTCATATCTCTTACTTTTTCGTCGATTTTTTTACGTTTCATGAGATTTCTTATGTTTTTTGTCTGTTTTTTTACGATTTCATCCGATTTCTTACGTTTTCGTCTATTTTTTTACGTTTTCGTCTATTTTTTTACGTTTTCGTCCGCTTTTTACATTTTCGTCCGTTTTTACGTTTTCATCCTATTTTTTACGTTTTCGTCCGTTTTTTTACGTTTTCGTCCGTTTTTTACTATTTCGTCCTTTTTTTACTATTTCGTATGTTTTCGGCCGATTTCTTACGTTTTCATCCGTATTTTTATGTTTTCGTCCATTTTTTATCGTTTTTGTACGTCGTTTTTGTCCCTTTTCTTACGTTTTGTCCGCTTTTTATGTTTTTGCCTGTTTTTAAAACGTATAACGAGGTACAAAACGGACGAAAACGTAAGAAATCAGACGCAAACGTAAAAAAAGACGAAAACGTAAGAAATCGAACGAAAACGTAAAAAAGCAGACGAAAACGTAGGATATCAGACGAAAACGTAAAAAAATGAACAAAAACATAAAAAACGTAAAAAAAACTGACGAAAATGTAAGAAATCTGATGAAAATGTCAAAAAAACGGACGAAAACGTAAAAAAATCAACGAAAACGTATAAAAGGTTCAAAAATGTATGAGAACACCATAATTTAGTGGGTCGACCCGACCCAAACCGTCTAACCCATGACCCATTAGACCTATTTTTAAAACATGACATGTTTGACCATGACCCATTTGACCCCTGGCCCATTTGAGTCATGACCCAAATCGACTCAACCGACCCATTTGCCACCTCTAATATTTTATAACTACTAGAGTATTTTGTATTCAAGTTGAGCATCCACAATGCTAGCTTTTCCAAAAGCTTTTAGCATTTAATGAATTTAATGCAAATCTCATTTAATGACTACAACTTCTATGAAAGACTTGTGGTTTGTTAAGCTTTTGTAAAAAGCTTTTCAATAAGCTTATCATGCAATGCAAAAAAACATATCAAAACACTTATTGAAATAGTAAAAAGTCTTTAACAACTTTTAGCATTGTGGATACTCACATCCACTATGGTAACCTTTTATAAAGGTTTATACATTAATATATCAATAATTTTTAGACCTTTTGATATTAAAAACATACATTCTTTATAATATAAACCTTTACAACTTCATGAAATGTCGTACATAACAAATGAGTTAAATGCATTGAATTTATAAAGAGGTTTAAGAATTACGACATATTCATTCCACATCGATATGAAATGAGTACCCACTATGGTTGAAATGAAACATAAACTTTTTCATGTTTATACACCGTTTTCATAAACCCACCAGAGTGGATGCCCTTATAAAGTGCCTTATAGCTTTGTAAAGCGACTTTAGGCTACTTACAATAAGGAGTCCAGACAATTAACATGTTTTCTAGTCACATCAGCTTTCTTTCTCTTGCGATCCACATGTGACTAACTTGATACAATAAGGAGACCGACACAAAAAATATGTACCCCACAAAAATACATATTAAATAATAATCACGCACACAAACACAAACCACAAGTCGGTCGAGTATGTGGCCAACATCTCACTTTTTCTGATAGGGACTTGTCGTGGCCGACATGGTGCAATAGGGGGATGCGTCGCTGAAGCACGACCGATTCGATCGACCCCTCATATTGCGGGCATTCTTATGCCACCAGGTGACATCGGGGCTCATGTTATAAGGGTTCATGCCAAAATCACTAGCCTATGTTATTTGGTTTTTTCTTCCTTTTTTCTCTTTTTTCTCATATGTTTTTGGGCTAAGTGTGAGGTCAGTAGGTGTCTTACAACGTAAATGATGGAGTGAGCATGCATTGAAAATCAACATGTTATTATTACCCCACGTACATTATTGTTTAACCCAAAAGGTGCCCCACATAGGTCTTCGCCGAAACCCCCAGTAACTAAGGTAAACAACGTAGAAAAGAACCTATTTCACCAAGTAGTGCAAATTTCTCCCATTTTAGAATGGCTCCAGTGGCTACATTTATGTTAAGTTTGGTCGCTCGAGCCGTTGTAGTACTCCGCATGTATTGATCCTCTTAATTCGGATTGTTAGTATTTATATATGAGTTATGTAAAAACTTAAGTGTAAAGATGTCATTATAAATTCCGAGTATGTATACTATGATGTATTTTTTCACCTATATAAAAGACAAGTTGTGAAACATGTCATGACAAATAAAAGGCCATTGTATCCATTATGCATCCATTGTAAATTTCGGATTTAATACAAGGCTTAAAAATGCAGCTAGCAAGGTTCGAACTTGGGATGCTAACAACAAACAACAAAAAACAAACTTCTTAGCCACTAGAGCATGTAAAGGTTTGTATAAAAACTTTCTCCTCCAATATTGTCATGCTTAAATGCTAACTAACAATCAATACTTGAAGATCGCCATCATTTGACCAATTTTAAGTTTTTAACTATAATTTAAGGATTTCATTAACTAAATATGCCATTTTATATGGCTTTTTACTATCTTGATGATTGCCCGCTAAGAACCCTCGATTAAACGTTTGAATCAAATTCAAATAACCAAACTTGATGAGATTGTTTTAATCTTTTCTCAGTCATAAACAAATCACAAACAATGGAATATTCCCAGGCAGTCTTCATCAAATTAAAATCACAGGAAATAGATGCTCAATCCTAGCAGATATATAGAATTAAGGTTCCTTCTTCTCAATTCGTCAAGGTATGTCGATCTCGTAATTTTAGGGTTCAAAATTAAGGTTTTAATTTGTATGTTTAGGGATCTAACTGATATGATATTGATGCAATTAAATATCTATTCTAAACATGAAAGTTTATTTGCCATTACCCGTCTGTTGATACAAAAGTTAGGCTTGATCTAGTTTGGCCCAAATAAGCAGTTATTCGGGTTTGGAGCACTTTGCTCTTGTACCAAGTGAACTTGTTGAGGAACCCTGCAAAACGAATGAAAAACCGTTAACCTTATCGTGGGAGCGGATCCCACGATTAGACTCCGGCGTAAGAGTAAGTATATAACTTTGATGAGTAATCGAATGTAATTAGGGTTTATGTGATAACTGTATCAATGACAGTCGTCTTCTTTTTATAGGCCTCGTACCCCGTAGGGTTTCCTTATCTTTCGGCCCAAGACTCGTCCGCTATATTCGGGATTCAACATTATCTTAACTTCTTTAAATAAGCAGAGCATATCTCTTATTTAATTAGATTTATCCCTAAAATAACTCATGAAGTTGTTGAATGCGAACGGGTGTCCGTGACCGTGCTGGAAGTCGCTGTGGCCGCGACCCATACTAAAGAATAAGCCCATAATCATATGAATGGGCCGGGCCGGTCCATACTATACGTCATCATGTCCCCCAGTCTAGTAGGCGTGGTCGTGGCCGAGGCGCGGGTACTAGACTCAGATAACTTGTGTTCTTGAACCGTCACTTCCCCCTCCCCCCCCTTATAGGGAATAGCACCCGTCATCGAAAAAACAGCGAAAACTACCGAAGGATGAGACATGTGGGCCCAGAGCCATTTAGACTTCTCCGTAATTGTAGCGATCCAAAACAAATAGTAGGTAACACGTGTAAAGCATCTAACAAGGCACAACTACCAAAGACGTAGTATATATAGAGCAAGTGATCACTGTTTATATTTCCACAGTTATCGAATCAAACCACCATATTTGCACACATAGCCGTACAAGCACCTAACACCCATGGATTTTCGTCATCGCAGGTTAGTACACCACGCCTTTCTATCAAACTAATTAAAATGGGTAGGGATACCATACAACTTGAGGACGTCGTGTCAACCATTTCCGTCGAGTATCTACAAGGGTTCACCTCAGAGTTTTATATACCCGAGAGTTTGCATCCTGAGTTACCTGGTCCTGAGGAAACCATCGTGGATTTTCCGGAGGGCAAAGTCGGTGTTTACACCGAATTTTTCGAATTTGCAAACTATCGCATCCCCATTTCACAATTCCTTTTTTATATCCTAGGTCATTTTTAAATCCACCTTTCTCAATTATCGGTGATAGGTGCGGCGAAAGTCAGTCATTTTGAGATCAACTGCCGCATCTTAAACATAATACCCACCCTGAATCTATTCCGTGTTTTCTATATTCCGTCATACAACTCAGGGTGGATGTCCTTTAGCAAAAGACCGGGAAAAAAATACCCCGCAGTGCTATACAAAGCCCCTCGACTCCTTGAAGAATTGGAACAACCGCTTCTTCTGGGTAGACGAGAGGATATTTCCTACCGCTATGGAATGACGCGTATCCGCTCCAAAAGAGAAGATGCCACCAGAGGGGTCCTACTCCGTGGCGGATGTGGCGATGTTAAACACTCACCGTACTCCAATCTAAAAACAACCAGAGGACCTATTATGCTTGGTGGGGTTGAGCCGGAACTACTTTCTGGGGGACGACGAATACCCCACATTCCTTTATGATGATGACCGGGGTGGGTGTTTTATAAATTGTCTTTATACTTCCCACATACGGATGAATATATGCTAACTGATTCCAGTGTGTTTGCAGAAATGGACTTGTTCAACTTAATCAGTGCCCCAAATCCCACCAAAGTGAAGACCGGGACTCGTCCTCGTGCCTCTCATGAGGTACCACTATTGATCGCTACCGCAAGCCGCATTATAAATATGGAGGATATGCCCGCGGTCTTAGTGTCTTCGGAGACACCCCCCGCCATCGAGAAGTCACCCCTGGGCTTTTCGAACGAAGATACGCCTCAACTGATTACTGAGGGGGACGAGACTGAAAACCAAGTCCCGACCACGGTGTCGCAGGAGGTTCCTCCTGCCCTGACCAAAATACTCATGGAGGGAAATCCATAGTTGCCATAGGATTAGGTGCGGACCCCCCCCCCCCCCTCTTATATGTCTGAAACGAAGGATACTCCTGCCGTGCTACAAAGCGTAAACGAGCCAGACCCGCTGTCATACGCGAGGCCGCGGCCAATCCCTGAGCAAGATATTGCTCAGTAAGTGATCCGATCCATGATATCTCTTTTTGTTTTTTTTTTGTATATATATCTCCAAAAGTGTAGCCATACCAACGAACCATATTTGCCTTGTTTTGTTAAAGCAGATCTTCCAAGGAAGCGACAGTCGCGGGAGATCCAGATTATGAGAGGTCAGCCTCTTTTACCTCCATGGGCGGGTCACCAGGAAGTATTTAACAGCCAGGGTGGGGAGTGACCAACAACTGCCGCCTTGACATCCCGGAGGCATGCCAAGATATGGTGGACCACATAGTACCGCCAGGGTATTTTTCGGTATTGCACCACTTGCCCAATGACGACTTTCTAAACCAATATAACATAAACCTGGCGCGACAAGTGGCGATGGGTTCCCAACTGAGGTTAAGGTTTGAATAAGAGGCCAGACTGCTAAAGAAAGCTGTAGCTCGAGTAGCCCGACGGGACCAGAGGATTCAGACTAGGGAAAGGGAAATAAAAAATTTAGATGTGATGCTTGAAGCCGAGGCTAACATGAAAAAAGCCGCGGAAGCCAAGAATGCAGAACTTATGAAGGAATTGGAAAGCCTCCGTGTCCAGTTCTCGGATCTTCAAGTTAGCAACAATCAGCTGTCCCAGCAAGTGTCTACTCTCCAGGCTCAAATCACGGGCGATGAAAGGATAAAAGCTGCCTTTGAAGAGTTCAAGAAATACGAGGATGATCGGGTGAACTCTCGGTGTGCGGAAATGGATGCAAGATTGGATGCACTGAGCATAGATTTTGATGAGGAGTTGTACCCTCATATGCTGATGGCGATTGTAGGTCTCCGATGGATTATCGGGCACGGCCTGCGCCTAGCCGTGATGAAATGCGCTGAGTCCGTGGAGCGGAGGCAGGTGTTTACTGATGTCGTATCCGCTGGGATCACCAAAGGTATGAGTGAGGGGCTTAAGCATGGTATAGAACATGGGAAGGCTAAGTTAGACTTAGCGGCTATTAAGGCGTACGACTCTGAGGCCGAAGATAAGTACATCACGGCCCTTCATGCTCTGAAAGATCTAAAATACCCTTTGGTCGATCAGTTGGAAAAATTGAAGGACGCCCCAATAGACGTAATTATGGCGTCCTTATACTTGGAGAGAGATACCGGAAAAGACCCTCCATAATGGATCCGTGAGCTTCGCCCCAGTTCTTCCCAGCTCAAAATACCTGTATACCCGGAGGTGCGTGACCCTAAGGATCCCTGGGCCTTCAAAGAGGAAATATTGTTGGGAGACGCCATCGCGGCTAACATAAGCCGCGCTGAAAAGAAGAAAAAATGCAGGGTAGTATGCCGCACCCATGGGGTCGGTTCTGCCCATCATGCCAGATCTGATGGTGTTCCCGTATCAGTGCCTACCGTTTCTCCTCAAGGTCTTGCCATCTTGCTGGCGGATGTTGCTACACAGACTGAAGATGAGGCATCTCCGAAACTGCTTAGATCCAAGTCCTTACCGCCTATGTATAATTTGGAGTGGCCATAGTACCGTCTGTGGTACTTAGACAACATTTTTGTTTGTAATATATACACGGACATCCGTGGTTAACAATGTGTAATTTATCATCTCTTGATATATTTTGTTTATAATCGCACTTGTAGTGTCTTACGTGCTCCGTGGGAGTCTTTTCTTATATACCTAACGTATTAGGTACACATAAATTAAGGACGCATAGTCCGTGGCCGCTGGGGTTGCAACCCTCTTACGCAGAAATCCGATTGTAAGGATGCTTAGCCTATAATTATCCAGAGATAGTCATGGATGACAAATAATATGAATTAAAGAAAAAGAGAGATTTACTTAAAAAAATGTTTAACTTTTCATATAAAGAAGGTGCTGGGTTAGCTAAACCCAACGGAGTTTTATTCAAGCCCTAAAAAACAAAAAAGAAAAAAAATACATGGATTACTTTATTACGAGTCCTAATTGTAGTGCAAATCCATGCATGAGTTGTGGCTCAGAGGTAACACTTTTTTAGATTGGCGATGTTCCATGTCCTTGGGAGGACCGCCCTGTCGGTAGATCTTAACTTGTATGCTCCATCTCCCAGTGCTTCTGCTACCTCATAAGGTCCTTCCCACTTTGGACCAAGCTTCCCTCCATCTACGGCATGACTAGCGTCATTACTGCGATAGACAAAGTCTCCTGGCCTGAAAGTAACGCCTCTGACCCTAGCATTGTAGTACTTTGTCATATTTGACTTGGCATTAGCCTCACGGATTGCCGAGGCTCGCGCCTTTCTTCAAGTAGATCCAAATTTAGCCGTAGCTCCTCATCATTATGCACGACGTCCACTACAGCGGTGCAGTATGTTGGCATTCCGATTTCTGCAGGTATGACGGCCTCCGTCCCATAGGTCAGGGAAAACGGAGTGTCGCCGTTGCTTGACTTGATCATCGTACGATGGGCCCAAAGGACATGGGGTAGTTCCTCTAGCCAATTCTTATTTCCTTTACCCAGGCGAGCCTTGATTCCTTCCCCCAAGCTTCTATTTGCTCTCTCTACGAGTCCATTGGACTGCGGATGTTTTACCGAGGCGAAGCGCTGCACGATATTCAACTTTTCGCACCAATCTTTGAATGGGTCGCAACTGAACTGTTTGCCGTTGTCCGAGACTATCTCTCCGGGGAGTCCAAAACGGCATACTATATTATCCCATACAAACTTCTTCACTTGACTCCCGCTAATTGTCGCCACAGCCTTTGCTTCTATCCACTTTGTGAAATAATCCATAGCGACCATCAAGAACTTGACCTTCCCTGGCCCTTCCGGGAAAGAACCAACGATGTCAATCCCCCATTTGTAGAATGGCCACGGGGCCGTGATGGGAGTCAGCGGCTGCTGAGGATGTCTTGGCACGGGGCGGTGTATCTGGCAATCTTTACACTTGCGTAGCATATCCCGTGCATCTCGATGCATGGTTGGCCAGTAATACCCAGACCGCATGGCCTTGGCTACCACGGATCGTGGCCCCGCATTCATACTGCACGACCCTCATGAATCTCCCGGATTACGTAATCCGCTTGAAGTGGTCTGACGCACCTTAGCCATGGCTTGAAGAACGAGCGCTTGTAAAGAATCCATTCCAACAATTCATATTGTCTGGCCTTAATGCGGAGTTTGCTTGCCTCCTTACGATCATCTGGAAGAGTCTCATCTCTCAAATATTCTATTATTGGTGTCATCCATGTTGGTCCTTCTTCCTCTACCACTGCCGCCACTTCTTTCTCTTGTATGGATTTTTCTTAAAGTATTTCGACCAGGACTTGTTTTGATAAGTGCGCAAAACTGGTTGACGCGATTTTGCTCAGGGCATCTGCTTTCTTGTTTTTACTTCTTGGGACCTGGCTTATAGAAAAACTATCAAAGCCGCTGACCAGACTTTTGGTTTTCTCAAGGTATTTGATCATATTTTCTTCCTTGGCAACATACATCCTAAGAACTTGGTTTGTCACCAGCTTAGAGTCAATGCTTACCTGTACATTGCGCACTCCCATTTGCGCCGCGATCTGTAGCCCTGCTATCAGCGCTTCATACTTTGCCTCATTGTTGGAAGCGGCGAATTGAAACCTTAGCGCGTAGGTGAACTCTGTTCCCTCTGGGCTTGTTAGTATCAGGTCAGCGCCTGATCCATCAACACATGACGAACCATCCGTGAACAGTGTCCACGGCTCTTGTGGAGCCTCTTTTACTGATGCATCCGCTAGAACTTCATCTGGTTTCTTCACGAGGAAATCTGCTAGGATCTGTCATTTTACAAATATCTGTGGTCGATACGTGATATTGTGCTCTCCTAACATGACGCTCCATTTTTGAAAATCGTCCTGCTACATCAGGGCGCGACATAATTTGCTTAATGGGCTGGTCCGTGATAACTGCAATAGGATGGGCTTGGAAATATCTTCGTAGCCTCTTGGCAGCGCAGACCAGTGCCAGGATGAGCTTTTCCATTGGGGTGTAATTTAGCTTAGGACCTTGCAATGCACGACTTACAAAATAGACTAGCGTATGAATCGTATCCCTTTCTGTCATCAAGACCACACTGATCGCTCCATGGGAGGTAGACAAGTACATTATTAGTTCTTCCTTTGGTTTTGGTGCTACCAGCATGGGTAGCTCTGATATGTGATGCTTTAGTTGCTTAAAAGCTTGCTCCGCTTCTGGTGTCCAATAGAAGTCACTCTTCTTGATGCACTTCTTTAAGGTTTTGAAAAGCGGCAAGGATTTTTTCGCTGACTTAGAAAGAAACCTGTTTAGGCCGGCTAACTTCCCATTGAGGCTCTGGACCTCCTTGATTGTTCACGGGGACGGAAGTTGCAACACAGATTCTATCTTGTCTGGACACGGTTTTATTCCTTCCGGGCCGATCATGTACCCTAGGAACATCCCTTCCACTACTCCGAACGTACATTTTTTAGGATTAAGCTTCATATTGATCTTTCGTAATGTACGGAACATTTCTTCAATGTCCCTTAGCAGCTCTGTTTCCGTGTGACTCTTGATGACCAAGTCGTCAACGTACACCTCCAGGTTCCGACCCACCTGTTTGTCAAATGCCTTGTCCACCAGCCGCTGGTACGTGGCCCCAACGTTCTTGAGACCGAAGGGCATTTTTGTGTAGCAATATACCCCCTGAGGGGTGTGGAAAGCCGTCTTCTCTACATCCGATTCCGCCATTTTTATTTTATGATAGCCCTTGTATGCGTCCAAGAAGCACATAAAAGGGTAGCCGCATAGGGACTCGACCTTCCAATCAATCTCTAGGAGGGGATAACAATCCTGAGAACAGGCCTTGTTTATATCCGTGAAATCTACGCACATTCTCCAGCTACCATCGTGCTTCTTTACCATGACCGGGTTGGATAGCCAATTGTGGTAGCAGACTTCGCGCATAATCCCTGCCTCCACTAGTTTTTGTACCTCTGCTTGGATACCGTTGGCACGTTCCGGGGCCTGGCCCCTCTTTTTCTGCCGTACAGGCGAATATCCTTCCCGGATGTTGAGTCGGTGTTCGGCTATTGACCGTGGCACTCCTGTCATATCGGACGGCTGCCATGCGAATATATCCAAATTCCCCTTTAACAGCGCACATAATTCCGTCTCTCCTTTTGTTGATAGCGTTCCTCCAATAGTAACCTCTTGGTCTGGAAAATCAGGATGTATGGCTACTTTAAAATTTTCCTGATGGACTGCAGCCTTTTTTAGGGCGTCTTTAGGTGTTGTTGTAATAGTAGCTTACTCAGTTGGTGCCAGGATAGTACTACGGATAGTAACTATTCCGCCGTCTACCGGGAACTTAAGCATTCCATGAGCAGTGGAGGGTACTGCTTGGATTTCTCTTATCCCAGGTCTCCCAATGATACCGTTTTATGGTGACGGTGACCTTACTACCATGAAATTCATCCATGCTTTTGTAGAATGATCTGTGTCTCCAATTGTTACCAAGAGTTGTAACTGTCCGAGTGGCCATATGGTTTCTCCACTGAAGCCGGTTAGCGATGTAGTCGTCGGGACCATTTGGCTCTTGATTTCCGGCCGGAGTTGGTTGAAGCAGTGCTCATAAAGTACCTCCATTGAGGAGCCTCCATCTATGTACATGCAGTGAATCACATGTCCGCCAATTTCCGCTTCTATAACAAGCGGGCCTTCTGTCCCCTTATTGGCAGTCAGTGGTGGGAACGTAATCTCCTTGACGTGAGTGAAGCTCTGGGTTACTTTTTGTCGCGTTACTCTCTGCCATGGATGTATCATATAGATGGCCGCGGCTTTATCTTTGACTGGAGCATCCTTCTTCCCGGCCTTCTGTTGGTCTTTATCTTACCTAATTTCTTTAATGAAATGCGAGAGCTTGCCTGCTCTTACCAACTCTTCAATCTGCTTTCTTAGTTGCACATATTCATCAGTGATGTGTCCCTTATCATTGTGGAACTCGTAAAACTTGTTGCTGCTTCTTTTTTCTACAGGGGTTACCATGGGCGGTGGTGGTTTGAACTTTCCTGACTCAGCCGTGAAAATTTCTTTAGGCGTTTTGGTTAGGGGAGTAAACTTGTTGGACCCCCGCCCATCCTTTGGCTGGTTTCAAAAGTCAGATCTCCACTCAGAGGTGTGCCGTTTGGACTGGTCCTGTGACTTCCAAGGTGTGTGAACTTTCTTTTTGGAAACGGCAGCGGTTTCTCCCCGTATGAAAGCCGTGGTGGCAGTCATCATTTCCTCCACAGTCTTTAGGACGTGTTCATTGAGGCGTTTTGTCAATTCAGGGTTATTGACCCCATGCATGAATTCGAAGATTCGCGTGCACTCAGGGGCTCCCTTCATGCGTCCGGTTTTAATTTTGAAACGCTCTATGAATTCTTCAATGGTCTCCCCATCCCTTTGCTTGATGTTGTGAATTTATACTGGATCTTTCACATACTTCTTTTGCTGCATGAAGTATGCTAGGAAAGCCGCTTTGAGACCCTTGTACCCATCTATGCTTTCTGGAGGTAGCTCATCGAACCAGACCCTCGCGGCCCCTATTAAGGTAGAGTTGAACATGTGACACCATGTAGGCATTGCCCAACGCTCTACCTGTGCCGCGGCTTGGAAGATTTTCAAGTGGTCTTCCGGATCTCCGGTTCCGTCATAAGTTTTCACATTGTTAGGCATTCGTGTCTTCCGTGAACTTTTGAAGTTGCGGATTCGAGGTGTGCTACGGGAGCGGTCCTCGTCATATAAGCGATCTCTATACTTAGTTCTTGTCCCGCGGGAGGAGTGAGTATCGCCATATGATTCTTCGACGCCACGGAGGCGGTCTCTGACTAGAACGGTTTCTGCTAGAGGGACGGTCTCTACTGTGGGGATGACCTCTACCGTGAGAGTGGTCCTTAGAGCTTGCCCTGCTTGGTCCGGATTTAGTTATGCTTGGTGAGTAAGTATTACTAAGTCGGTCAAACGCGCTCTGTCTTTGATGACCTAGTCGGTCAAACACGTTTTCATCGTGGTATCTTAAGCGATCCCACATCTTGGGTCTCTCTGATGGGTTACGGTACCTTGCGAGCAAGGTCCCAGCACTTGAGTTTTGAGAGCCCTCTTTCACTCTTCAACTTTTCTTAGAACTTTCTCGGAAGTCGAGCCTAGCATGGACTTCTTTTCGCTTGCCACGACGAATTTTATCCATCATGACCGGCAAGATGTCCTCGTAATTCTCCTCACAGAAGTCTAGGATGTTAACCTTAAGTGTGGCATCCGCTTCCTTCAGCGTCTTTTATTTGTTTGCAGCTTTCGTGACAGTTGTCACAATGGGGGTTGTGTTAGCCATTGCGCTCATTTTTCTGAGAGTAATTCCTAGTGTTGGGTCCCACGGATGGCGCCAACTTGTTGATACAAAAGTTAGGCTTGATCTAGTTTGGCCCGAATAAGCAGTTATTCGGGTTTGGAGCACTTTGCTCTTGTACCAAGTAAACTTGTTGAGGAACCCTGCAAAAGGAATGAAACACCGTTAACCTTATCGTTGGAGCGGATCCCACGATTAGATTCCGGCGTGAGAGTAAGTATATAACTTTGATGAGTAATCGAATGTAATTAGGGTTTATGTGATACCTGTATCAATGACGGTCGTCTTCTTTTTATAGGCCTCGTACCCCGTAGGGTTTCCTTATCTTTCGGCCCAAGACTTGTCCGCTATATTTTAGATTCAACATTATCTTAACTTATTTAAATAAGCAGAGCATATCTCTTATTTAATTAGATTTATCCCTAAAAAAACTCATGAAGTTGTTGAATGCGAACGGGTGTCCGTGATCGTGCTGGAAGTCGCGGCCCAGGCAGGTGTCCGTGGCCGCGACCCATACTAAAGAATAAGCCTATAATCATATGAATGGGCCGGGCCGGTCCATACTATACGTCATCACCGTCGTTTAAGATTGCAGGAATACATGAAAAAATGGTGTTTGACGACTCAAGTGCTTACAAGTGTATGATAAAATGCCTTGATGAAAAATATATTGAAGGTATCATTTTAAAACCAATCTTTAAAGTATACCTAATTTATACAAGATTAAATATTACATACAAATTTCCAAAATGAAACTTTGTGGTAGTATCGTTACCAAATTTTGTTAGTATACTGTTAGTTTTTGATAGAATTGTTCAACAAAAGACCATATAGTGTTCAAACTTTAACAAGATTGGAAAAGGCTGTTTCGATCTAGTTTACACAGAAAGTATCGTGGTCATTGTTGTTGATTAATTATCCCAAGAAACATAATCATATTGATTAATACCCCAAGAAACATATAATCATAATATGAACGATCAAATAACATTAAGCATAACATTAAAACTTAATTGATACGAGAGATGAGATCACCATGAACGAAGAACACGGGTAGGATGGAGATCTTCTACTTAATCCTCTCTTCTTAGTGATGAATCGTAATCGTAATGTTTGTGTGTATTTTTTTATGAGGTGAATAATCCTCTATTTATAAGTGAGGTCAAGCAGGGATCAATACCTAATTTAGGTATAATTATGTAATCATTACCATAATTCATTACCTTAACATTATCTCTTAAGGAAATTGGATCTCCCATCAAGATACAATATCCTACGGAGTTTCATTATGGTAACTAAATATTATTTAATTAGTCTTAATATTACCCATATAAATCAACAATATATAATGTACAAATATATTAATGCATTAAATAGGTTAGGACACAAATATAGAGAAATATCAATATCGAAATAGGACATTTGCTAACATTCTCCCACTTGTTCGTATACCTATTTATGTTTTGTACTAGTTAATATTGGCCAAGTTGTTGATATAATAAGTTCATCACGATCAAGTAAAATTACTAATGCAAAACAACATAATCACTTGCATCATAGTTAATGCAGGACGCCTACCGATTATACTATTAGCTCTTCTAAATGAAGAATGATTATCATAAACCAATGAATATGAATGGAAAAAGAAACATGATGGTAATAAAATAAAACCATTCACATGATCCACCATAAGTTGTTTGCTCATAAGATCTCATAATGTGCACAATAATGAGAATAACAAACCTTTAACATAATGTGAAGAACACAAGTAGGATCCTTGATTGTAAGGTTATCAAATAATCCCATACTAGTAATTATACTCGAATAAGAGTTGGGTGATAAACCTATCATAAGTAACATAATACATTAAGTCAGTGTACAAACATACTTGATGACAATGTTCTTCAACCTTCTCTCAACCTTTAACATACTTGGTGTTGAGATATAAAATACTGACATTTGTGTTATTAAGAAAGTTATCAATAACACCTTAAAAATGATATAGTTGAAACATGAAAATGCATCGTGAGAAAAATATAATAGTCCTTACAATAAACAAAGTAGAATGTAAGTAACCAAGTAAGTTATGGTTATTCTTCTTTGAAACGATTAACGCAAGTTTTATCTTATGACACCACATAATTGACTTTAACAATATATACAATTGATGGGGAGTAAAAAATTATTTATCAAGAAGTTTAAACATTAGAAGGTGTTTAGAACGGTCATAATGTTCTTTGTAGACCCATAGTACACATTATGATGTCTATAATGTTATGACATCTTTTAGATCTTAAGTGATTGAAACAACCTTTTAAATTCATAAAAACTTAGTTTAGTCATTCATTGTTGTAGAATTATCTTACTACATAATACAATGATAACCAATTTGCTCCCACTGATATTAAGATATATACATATCAATCAATTTAATAATACATATAACCATAGAATTTTCATATACCATTTCAAACAACCATAATAAAGACATTGAATTGATTGTTTATCTTATGCAAGTTATAGTTGAGGAATATAACAATAAAGTCCATAATATAGTTCTTAAACATGATGAACTATTAAAGTAATGACTTATGACATATTTTTATAATAAAATAAAAATGTTTTATTATAAAGACAATCATTTTATTGCAACATTATGTGACAAGATATAATAATATCATTTGATGTTTCTTTTAGGTTTACATTAGTAGACCAACTTGCGTTATAATGGGTTATGAGTACTTAGACAACCCGCAAGTTAACTAACATCAATTGAATAAAATAAATTAACTTATAATTAATGACGTTACGCCAATAAGTTAAATTGTCACAAATAATGGTATTGTTGAAAGAAAATAGGAATTACAAAACGGCTAATCATTTAAAACATTATGAGATTATTAATATATGTGGTGATTTATCGTCATGAGATGAAATGACTACTTCAAGTTCTTAAATACATTTGTATGTACCTTGAAAGTAGAATCATTTATTAATTCTCTTAAACCACATACTCCCACTGATTTTGCCATTACTTATAACATGTAAGGCGATTTATAAACTAATGGTCAATGATTCAATATCTTTAAATAGGACAGTAGTTTAATAGGATTAGAAATTAATAACCCTTAAACTAGTTACTTTGTTAGTCCCAACTAATAGACCGTAAATAAAGATATTGGATATTTGCGTCATGTTATTAGGGGTTTCTTTAAAATGTTCTGGTCATAATAGTAATGTTTGATACTAAATCACAGTCCATACATTGTACCATGTTCATAAAGGTACAATCGCCTTTATGTAATACCATTTAATTGAGTTGGTTAAGGCTTACATAAGTGATTTTACAATTTCATTTCCCTCACATAAGACATATAGATTGGGGCAATTAATAGAACGTGCTTATCATAATACACCTTCACCCCCTAATTGACCCAATATTTTATTTTAATGGTTTATTTACCTTTTATAAAACTCGGTCTTAATACATAAGAGATTCTCATCAAGGACACTCTATAATCATCAATATTAACAAGACAATAAAAAAAAGTTATTATTTTCAATGTCATTCATGAAAATGTACACATCTTTATAAGGGAGTTTTTTACTTGTTAAAATAATTGAAATTAAAAAAAATAAAACTTCTCAAAGAATGTCACTAATTTTAAAAGTATACAGTAATATTTCTTCAATTTCACTATGTTACATTTTTAGCATATTCGTTAACTAAGAATAGAAGAATAATTGCTATATGTATCATGAAGTTTTTTAATAATGAACCACAAACAAATATTTGAAATGAATATTTTTAAATTTCTTAACACTTCAAATTGAATAATAAATTTAGTGTTAATTTAACATATACAATAAGGTTATAGAAATAAAAATTATGAATAACCAAATATCTATTTACAATAAGTTTATTTTGGTTTCTCAACATTAGAACTAATTCTCCACAATGATTCATAACCTTCTAAATAGAAAGTCATTAGAATCCTTCTTATTCACTTAACACATGCTTTTAACATTTGTGAAAAATCTCTTCAACAAACTTTTGAACATAAACATTTTCTAAAACATTGTTTCTTTATAGAAATATTTTAAGATCATAAGATGTGTCTTTACTTAATTAGTCTACACATATAGAGAAACTTTGATTATCTTAATAAAGTTCTCTTTATTAAACAATTAAATAAGTTGGTGGTCATAATGTAAGCTATAAAGATTATAGATCTCATCTTTATGGACAGTGATAATCATAATTGTTTATTTAATATTTTTCTTTTTTACTTATTAGTATAGTTGATGTAAAAACGTCAACAAACTTAATAAGAAAAAATATCATAATGAAATATATAAGAGATTACCTTGTTCATTTAATTTCAAGATCACATAAAAGCTTACAAACAACATAAAAATGTAGACCTTAATGATAGAAAATTATTTGAAAGTGTACTTTCACGTGTCATTATTGAGTTTATAAAATTAAACTTTATCATAATGCAATTCGACCTTTCTTTAATTCTCATTAATCCTCGTTGATCGGTTATCTTATCTGACCGTATGAAGTATGAGATGACCGTATCATAATGCATGTTGAACTTTATGACCATATAATACATTATCCCCCCCCCCCCCCATTTTTAATCATGTTTTTAACCTTTAGTGGTTACAAGAACTTATAAATGGTTATCTAAGCAAATGAGTTGTACTTATGTACATAAGGGACTATTCAAAAAGAGAACTATATCAAATTATTAACATAAAAGTATAACTAACCATAAGGCAAATGCTAGTTATTGGAATCTAACCACACCATAAAATTAGATTCACAAAAGAAGTTTGATTGAATTGTTAACTTCTCGTTTGTTCCATTAACAACCCATTAATAACTTCTACATTTAATTATGCAAAATAAATCAACAAAATACATCACTTTTGGGCAGAAATATTTGCTAACTAATTATTTAATTTGCATATATCAAATTATAAACATTAAAGTATAACTAACCAAAGGGAAAATGTTAGTTATTGGAATCTAACCATACCATAAAATTAGATTCACAAAAAAAGTTTGATGGAATTGTTAATTTCTCGTTGGTTCCATTAACAACCCATTAATAACTTCTATATTTAATTATGCAAAATCAATCAACAAAATACAGCACCTTTTGGCAGAAATATTTGCTAACTAATAATTTAATTTGCCAAAATACCATTTGACGGTCAAAAATTATGATTATCCGTTGGGCTAATCCACAATCCCGAGCATACCAACACGTAACTTAATATGACTTTAATTCACATAATTGTTTTGATTAAGTGCTTTCCTTTGGGCCAACACTAATTTCGACAATTAGGTAGTCATAAGTATGATCGTTCATTCACTTAACTGTTTTAACCGGTAGCCTTCCTTTGGGCATGACAACTAGTTTTAACAATCAAGTAGTCACAAAACATGTTACAATATATTACAAACATGTCAAATAATGCCATTTACTAATTAAATCATTATGAAAGAAAAACACTACAAAACTCATTGTTCAAAACTTATAAACAAGTTAGCAGTCATGTAATCTTTATTTCTAAAACATGTTGTAGAATACTCTCGATTAAATTATCCACAAATTATGACAAGATTGAGATTCTTTGTGTTGAACCAAACGTGATGGTCAAATATATTACATCCATAAGAAAACTTAAAACAATCTATAAAAATTAATATTGGCTTAAAGTGTAACAAAATAAGTGTCACATCTCTTAATAAAAGAAAACACTCTCGAGTTATTTGTTTAAAGCTTATAAACAAGTTAGAGAAATTATTATAGTATAATCTTTCCCTTTATCCTAAATAGAATAAAATAAAAAGAACCCAATGAGTGTCAGAAATTATAGACACTTTGAGAGTTTACAATGTTTTAGTTTGTTTCTATGCGTTGAAATCTAATCTTTGTATAAATTTAACAAACTATAAATATTAAAATAAAAAAAAACTAGATAAAAGACATATAAAAAAATGTTTAGATGTGACAAAACACTCTGTCACTTAATTTTAATCGTGACGCAAATAATTAGGAGATATGTAGGTATCAAAATAAATATCTCAAACATGGGTAACCAATTATCTTTTGTGCAGAACTATGAACTTATTATTATGCAAAACCATACCGCCATTATAATTTATATTCGACAATGTGACCTAAAAATCTTGTACAATGAGATCAAAATAGTAGAGTAATAGATACATTCATAATCAGTCCACCCTATATTTATGTGAATGGTATCAGTTATAGTCTTAATTGTTTGATTCCTTTTAGTATACAAACTACCGACAATTTTATTGATAAAACATAATCATTACATATTATAATTAATAAACCATGCTCGATGCCACATTTTGATTAATTATCCCAAGAAACATATAATCATATTGATTAATATCCTAAGAAACATATAATCATAATATGAACGATCAAATAACATTAAGCATAACATTAAAACTTACTTGATACGAGAGATGAGATCACCATAAACGATGAACACGGGTAGAATGGAGATCTTCTACTTAATCATCTCTTCTTAGTGATGGATCGTAATGTTTGTGTGTATTTTTTTTTTATGAGGTGAATAATCCTCTATTTATAAGAGAGGTCAAACAGGGATCAACTCCTAATTTAGATACGATTATGTAATCATTACCATAATTCATTACCTAGACATTGTCTCTTAAGGAAATTGAATCTCCCATCAAGATACAATATCCTACGGAGTTTCATTATGATAACTAAATATTATTTAATTACTCTTAATATTACCCATATAAATCAACAATATATAATGTACAAATATATTGATGCATTAAATAGGTTAGGACACAAATATAGAAAAATATACAATATCGAAATAGGACATTCGCTAACAATTGTAACAGGTAATGTCAAGAAATAAATAAATAAATAACTGCCCAAAGTATCAACAAAGCACATATTTTTACATTTAAATTAAAGTGCATGATAATATTAGCTTCATAACTGCCCAAAGTATAACCACCTTGTTCCACCCGTTATATATTACAGCTAAAAGGATTAAGAAAGCAAACAATTTGCAACTGTTGTTTACAGCTAGGATCCAATCCAACCATGTCGATCTCCCTGCTGCGGCTACTACAGGGTTAACAGTTGCAGAAGCTACCGGAAGCAATGTTGTTTTTGTACCTATTGTGATGTCGTATCAAACACACGTACATGTGTAAGTGAAACATTTTGAGCCAAATTGTGATATATACACACACATCATTCATTTAGCGTGCTTGTGTAATCGTATGTAGCACTCTTTCTACAAGAATGAATCCTGACCGGTTGAAGATCATGGGTAACGAAGATCATCTTATTACCCTATTGCCCAAACACATCTAATGTGTCCAGTTTGCCGCATTTACTTGGCACTGAGCTTGACGAGATAATTCATGGTTGTAATTTGTGGTTGTTTGTAAGAAAAGGAAAGAGTGAGGGAGCTAAGATATGTAAAGAAGAGTAAGAGTGAAATGTTTGTATGTTGGTGTTGGGGACGTACCTTAAAATTGAAAAGACAATTATGCCCTTGCTTTATCAGTCAAACTAACAGAAATAATAGTTTAAGGACCAAACCCGTTACGGGTCAAAACCACAAGAAGAGGATCCGAGAAAAAAAAATTAGGAACTACATTTGTTAAACCCGACAAACCACAAGATCCATTTAAGTAATTAACTCTAAATATTATTATAATAATATATTAAACTAATGTATTTGCACATAATGGTAAATGTAAAAAGAAAAGCACAAGTTACTATGACATGTAAATGAATACACGAGATTATACATGTACGAACGACTAATGTTATCTCTCTTAATGAAATTAAGTAAGGATATCAAGGAAAAAATATATTTTTATAACTATATGTATTCAATAACGACTCATGTTATTTATCTTCATAAGTTTAACTCGCGCACGAGTTTAAAAAATGGCTTAAGTTATTTTTATTAACCGATCTAAGTTAAGGCACGACCTCACACGTTACTCTGAGATACAAATAAACAGACGAGATTTTACATGTAACAATGAGTCAAAGACATATATTAATTTCATGGTCATTATGTGCTACTAAACACACATAATGTCTAGACGATGATACAAATTGTTAAATTTAAATAAGATGAAACTAAACATCATCCCAGTTAAATCCTTTGTGCAATAAATATCTATACAAAATAGAGTTAATTAATTATATGGTCCATGTGGTTTGTCAGGCATAACGAATTTGGTCCATGAACCTTTTTTTCCTTAGATCCTCTACCAGTGGTTTTGCCCTGCAACACGTTTGGTCATTTGACCATCATTTCAGTTAGTTTGACTGTTAAAACAAAGGCATGAGCGTCGTTTCAATTGCATTACATTAAAAACCCAAATAAGTTGTTTTCCCCAACACCAAATACACGTTTTACATCTCACTCACTCTTTTTTTTTACAAATTTGAGCTCTCTGGTTTTTTTTCTTAAAAGCATCCATAAACCACCATGGTCTACTATCTGATTCTCCCTCTTTAATTTTCCTTAACACTATGTTTTCGTGTCTTAATTTTAAAGAATGAAAGAGGTGAGATGGGAATGGTATATTAGGGGATGTCATTGTAAATAAAGTGATTATTGTAATGTGTGTTTTGAGTTTTTATTTTTAAATACAAAAGAAAGGAAATGGAAGCTTAGAAAATTATGTTTATACCCTAGAAACAATATATTTTAATTAATTTTCATCATGATTTGGGTGTATTTTTTTAGAGCATCAACTAACTATCTCACATTATATAAACCACAAATCAATCTTGCAATGTCTTAAGCAGGACTTGAACTCACAATCATTTGGTTGGAGAGCTTCACACACACCTTGGGATACCATTGGGACACAAGCCCAATGGTATGATTTGAGTGTATATACGATGTAAATGTTTTTGTAATCTTGATTTGAGTGCATATGATGCAATTTCATTCTTTTTTTTATTTATAGGGCTGTGTTATCAATACTCTCTGGCCCACTATCTACAAGTAATACCCTTGACATCCTTATTTACAGTATAACACAATTTTTATTAGATTATGTTTAGTTTTTTTTGTTGGTTTAATGTTTTTGATTTATTAAACTTTATATTTTTTGTTCCGTACATTCAATTTTATAATATTTTAATACAAACAAAATTATATAAAGAGTTAAGTGCATTTTTGGTCCTTGTGGTTTGGTGGTTTAGTGCGTTTTTCACTTTTTGTCTAAAATTCAAAAAAGTTTTGATTTTGGTTTAAAAGACATAGTTTCGTTTCACTTTCAGTTCAATTCCGTTAACCCCATCAGTTTGACTTGTTTGACTGTTAAATATAAGGGCATTTGTGTCATTTCACACAATCACTCCATTCATTCCCTCGCTCTTTCTTCACTCTTAACATAAAAAACAAATACTTCTATCTTTATCTCTCTCTGCACTCAATTATATTTCACTTTCTCTTCACACAAACAAAAACTCAAAGATCACCCCACTAACTACCATTGTCGCTAAAATCCCGGCCTTCTCACTTAACCGCCACCAAACACCATACCCATCACCAAACACTAACCGCGCCATCAAACCACCATACACCCTTCTAACACACAACACACCTTTATATCTTTTTTCTCAGAATCACAAACACAATACACAATCACACTCTCTTTTTCTCTCTTTACCAAATCCGGCCACCACCATAGTTGGTCGTCTAACACCAAGTGACAGTTTCGGTGTGATGTTGGTCGAGGTGGATCATCCAGAAACAACTACCAAAACCACCACAGCCGTCGATTTGGACAGATCTTGACCAGATCTAGTCGGATCTAGTGGTGGTGACGGTTTCATGGTGGTGGTGATAGGTTTGGTGGTGGTGGCGATGGGGTTTGATGGTGGTGTTGGAAGAGGTTATGAGAATGTATATAAAGATGAGCAGATAAAAGTGTTTATAGGTATAAGGATTGCATTTAGGTGGTTTGTGAAGATGATTTTTGATTATGATGAGAAGGTATTCGATTATTAAACTGGTATCTTTCAAATTTTATTGA
The DNA here is from genome assembly GCA_026074375.1 of Tanacetum coccineum. Taxonomy (NCBI): domain Eukaryota; kingdom Viridiplantae; phylum Streptophyta; class Magnoliopsida; order Asterales; family Asteraceae; genus Tanacetum; species Tanacetum coccineum. The sequence goes on along the minus strand of BQNB010027337.1, from coordinate 20,499 downwards.
AGAAGAAAAATTAATCCATGAAATTAAATGGACTATGTTTGTTTTTGAACATAAACAAAATATATTGTTTTTTTTTTGCATGGTTTCAAGTATATTGTATTGAAAATAAAATGGATTTTCCTTTTGATTATAAAATACAAGAAACAACAAATATAAACAAAACATATATAGATTTAGAAACTAAAGAAAAGATAACAAGTATACATCCACCTGAAACTAATATATTAATAAATAAAGAATTTATTGGAATAAACCTATCCAAAGATAATGAAGAACAGAAAAAATGTTTATCTACAATAATATATCAAAATAATTATACTAATGAAATATTAAAAACTGCTAATCCATTCTTAAATATAATGTCATAAAATATATTTAAATGCTTAAAATGTTGATCAATATTTTTTGAAAATATTAAAATATCATCGATATATACTATAGCAAAACTACTTATAGGATTAATTATATCATTCATAATATTCTGGAATTCCGAAGGTCC
>BQNB010027337.1:0-15000 GCA_026074375.1 Tanacetum coccineum | reverse complement strand
ACCAAAAAAAAACCCAAATCAAGGTCAAAACATCTTGTACCCACAACGCCTAGAACAGGGTCAACCTGCACAACTCTTGTAGTTCAAACAAAAAGGCCACCTCCAGTGACGAATTCCGTTTGGGCCTTGCAGCTGTTACAACTTGGCAACAAATTCTGAATAAGGAATTTGGAATGAAAAGATCCAAAGAAAATGTTGTAGGAAGTTCAAATGTAAGGAGGAAAGGTAAAAGAAAGATGTTGTAGGAACTTCAGTTTGGGTTAAGCTTGTGCATGTGTTTGTGAAGGTGGTGTATGATCATCTTTTGGTTTAGTGAAAAAACATGTAACTTTGACATTGTTGTTTCTGTCTTGGTACATTTAACTTTGCTTTTATGGATATTCTTAACTTTATTGTGGTTACTATAACTTAATTGTTTGTGCAGTTTGCATATGGTGCTTCTACTAGAATGATTTTTTAAAGTAGAAATGTAGCATAATTTGTGTTCACATCCTAATCCATTTTGACTTGTGTACACCCATGTTGACTAGTAAAAGTCAAAGTTATAAATATATTACTTGAACAAACAAAAGCATAGAATGCTATCTAAACTGAATCAGCCTTTGGACAGACCCGAAAGACCTAACATAGTCAATCTAATAGCAATTTCAAATAAACATTACACAAAGACGGCTAATCACACACTTGCAAAAGACGATATGAACTCATAAACGTTATGTTCAGCCTGCAATTCCCGAGGGAGCTCATCATCATCATCATTATCATCATGGTTATCATCAAGTTGATTAGATCCACAATCATATATCTCATGGAGAGTCTTTGAAAATAGGTTGTATTGTACAACCTTTCCAGACAAGTTGATCACCAAAAATGAATCTTGTTCTCTTTCTCCCAAACAATGCTCCAAACATTGGACCGAATTGACCAACCTTGGGGAAGGGGAGTCATAAAGTCATTAGTATCAACACGGTACCTAACCGTCCACATAGAACACCCTATCATCATCTCGTAGATAGTAAACTCGCTAGAGCCAAAATCATCTAAACAAACAAGAAACAAACACCCGCGCCACTCAAACAATTTTCCTTCCAGATGCAATAAGTGAGACATTTGTATGAGTATTTAAATTGGATCCATATAGCCATAAGCCTTGAGGAAGGTCATTCCCCGTTGAAGGATTTGTATGGTTGTTATAAATGGATGGTCATGGTCTTTAATATTTAAGCTGTAATGCATAAGCTGCCTATTCTCGGTTTCTAGCCAATGTAAGGCATCATTCTAATATATTGCACTATCAAAATGATCAAAACTGAAGTAATTAAAACGGTCCCTACAGAGGCTCCATTTGCTTGTCTCTGAAGAATAAATTTGTATATCAATGTCATAAGATGTGCGTCCAGCACCCACCAATTTGTAGTGCGGTGATTTTGTAGGATCAAATGTCATTCTTAATCCAGCACTGCTATAATAAGGTGAATTATCAAGCGAGCAATCTGGATACAGAAGCTTTTTATACTGATTAGTAGATGGATTATATACGTAATCAAAAACACGCCTCCCCGAACCACATCACAGAAGCAAACCATTGCAAGACTGCAAGATCTTAACATTATCAGCTTCCTTAGTGAAGCCAGAGTGAAGGAGCTATCCATAGCGAATTTTATTGACTGAAGTCTGGGATCGAACGATACAAAATCACATTCAAACAAAGATCTAATATGATTAACAAAAAGAGCAACAGGAGGATCAACTTTAGTGATTTGGCTACGGTTTTTGGTGAAAAGAGGGGATGTAATAATTCTTAGCCATTGTTTAGACACGGTTGCAAACATATGAATACAGAGAATAGGCAATCGGATTAAGATTTGAGTTAAAAGGTCGTCGTTAGTAAGGACTTTATGTGGTGTTGCATAGGTTTCTCGAGCCTGTGTTATGCGCTCTTTTGACATCATCCCCAATATCTAGTTATTTTTGAAGATGTTGCCGGAATATTTAAAATGGACGAAATTTGCTAGTAAATTATTTTTCTGGTAGGAGGGAAAAGGAGGGAAAAATGCTGAAAAATAAGGGAAATTTTTTTGCATAATATAACTTTCATCCCTCAAACTTAACTACGGTCAACAGATACAAAGTTTTTCATTTACTCAAGTTTTCAACAAATTTGATAATGTTAACTACACGTTTCGTCCCTAAACCTAAAACCTAACAAGGGTCAACATATTCAAATAATTTAACATGCAATGGTCAAATAGGGTATTTTTGTACTAGTTGTATGACAGGTTACAATGAGAATTACAACAAAGACAACCCAAATACCATTATCCCTGTCTAAATAAAACCACAAAAATCGCTACCCAAGTCCCAACTTCATTGTCCACATGAACGTAATACCACAAAAGATACAACCTAACATCATCATCCGTATCTACATACAAAAGAAACCAAAAGATTACCCAACTATCCACAATCTAATCAATAGAACCTCATAACTGTTAGAAATTCAATCTTTTTATGCACTTGAATGTGCACTTTCGCTATCGACTTCCTTATCTCCAACATCTTAAGCACTTCTGTTTGGGACAACTGCTTATAAAACTCGGCACATTGCAATGCTAACGGACCACCAAACACATTAAGCTAGGCTATCAACTGTGTTCATTAACCCTATTGTACAAGACCTCCTAGAGATGACTTAATCCAGCTACAAACTAGAGATCATCTATTATCTGCCTTTGAATATAGACTGACATTGCATCAGTCAAAATTGTTGGAGTTGTTGGGTATGTTAGGTTGTTTATGGTTTGAAAATGATTTGGGTAACTACACTTAAATATATATCACATACTCATGTTAGTGGTTCCACAGTGAATCTAATAATTAGATATCACATATATGACGGCTCAATGACTGACATTCACAAGCTTCTATGTCACGTTCATTAAATAACACTATTATTACACGCTTAGTCCCTAAAGAAATCTTCCTTTGGAAGACACGTGGAAGGAGGGGATTTGATTAGACAAAAAAGCCTTTAGGGACCAACGATGTAAGATACTGTTTTTACGATCCACGTGTGAATCCCACTTTACACCAATGGTCCACGTGTAAATGCCCATTTGACCGATATTTCATCCGATTGCACAATAACGTCGAGGCATTTTAGTCCATCAACTACCATAAGAAACTTCAGGGACCATATTTACAATATTTTTTTTAAATTCCTATATTAAGCAACCAAAAGTCATTTTCCAAAAAAAAATTGTCCAATTCTAAACAACCCTAATTGTTTAATAAGTGTTTTTGTTTTTCATTTGATTTGTTTTGTTACTAGTTTGCTAATGTTCTCTGGTTATATGCCTTATTTGTTCTAGTGTAAAGATGTTTAGAAACCATACAGGTTGGTCAAAGTGACCAAAGCCGTTGTTGGGTTAACAGCTCCAAAAGCAGAAATTGGATGTTCTGGTTCTAGTAAAAAGAAAATCTCTTAAATTTCTTGCTCAAGACAAGTCTTTTCATTGGTCTATAATAAGTCTTTAACTAGTTACTTGTATAGTTGTATGTACTGTGAATTTATGCACTAAACTTTGGGATTATTTGCACTACATGCCTTTAAATTAGTCTGCATGTTACTTGTTATTTTGTAAATAGAATCATGCGAGAAAAAATAAGTAGTGTTGCAGATATGGTCCCTAAGGTTTCTTAAGTAAGTGGATGGACTAAAATACCCCTGACGTTAAGAGAAAATGGGATTGGAAATCGGTCAACGGACCGGTCATAATTACAAAAAATACCAAAAATAAAAATCCAAGTTGTATATGAGCAATATCAATAATGAATAACCACACAAAGGTTAAGGAACCAAATCAATAATTAACAACAACACACTTTTAAAGAACCAAACAAAGTTTTACATAAAACGGACTTGAAAAACAACACAAAGTAGGCATAAACAAAATAACCAACTGACGACTCTATTGACCCGACCCTAACCCACATCTAAACCAACCATCTTCAACGAAATCACACCGTTGGCCAACACATGAACAACCCAATCACATATTTTTCATAACAGAAACAAAATCAAGCTTTTTATGCACTTTACGATAAGTCTCAGCGATCATCTTCCTTAGCTCTAATAATTTAATAAAGTCATTCTCTTGAACTTTGTGCAAAAACTGACAGCAATTGTGGGACATCAATGATGGAGGCAGTCCATCAAGTTCACTTATAAACAACTTCCTATCATTTGTGCGGTCTATAAACTGCACCCATAAGTTGTGTAGATCGGCTGCAAAGTCAAGATCAATCGACGTTTCCCTTTCAATGTATAGCATCATTCTATCAAATAAAGACCTAGAACTAGCAGCCACGGCGAGTCCTTCCAGACGTGGAAAAGACGCCATTTTTTTGAAGTGAATGTTGAGTGTGTGAATAGCTTCAATGGGTTTTTGGTATGCAAATGACTGGGGGTTTGACCCCTTAAATAGCAAAAACGGATAAAGCAAAATACGGAGGGACCAAGGCTGTAACAAGATTACATGATAAATACAATACACATGTACGTTATAAAACATTGAGTAAAATCGAATAAAGCAAAACTCGTAATCGGCCCTAAGTACATGGACGAGATGTGTAATTTACCCAAATATCAATGTAATAAAATATATCAATACCAACACAATCTTAAGGGGTATCACGCAAAGTAATTACAGTTGACGATCCAATCCAAGGGAAAGCCAAACGTTTACTGTAATAATAACATGCAATGAATTTCACTGTTTCTGACACAGCTCGATGCGTGGCATTTAATGCGGGAAAATATATAGTTTGATTGCAAAATTCATCCCTCACAACTTGGGTATAGCTTCCCATCTACTCATCTTGGTTTTGTTATTTAAGGGTAAATCTAGTCAAACATACTACAGCAACCATAAATTAAGTCATCCACAACCAACAATATTAACTCTTTTGCACAAATCCACTTAGGTCACTAGATATTGGAGATGATGTCACCTAAGCAAAGCACATATGCTCGTAGTACCTATGCACCACAACATAAAGTCCTTACTAACGACGACCTTTTAACTCAAATCTTAATCCGATTACCTATTCTTTGTATTCATCTTTTTACAACCGTATCAAAACAATGGCTAAGAATTCTTACATCCCCAAATTTCACCCGTAACCGCAGCCAGATCCAAAAGATAGATCCTCCTGTTGGTCTTTTTGTTAATCACATTACATCTTCATTTCATTGTGTTTTTGTCTCGTTAGATACCAGAATTAAGTCAAGAAAATACACTAGCGACAAGTCATTTACTCTTGGCTCTACCGAGGCAGTTGATAATGTTAACATCTTGCAGTCTTACAATGGTTTGCTTCTGTGTACCGGTTGGGGGGGGACTCATTTTGATTACGTATATAATCCATCCACTAATTTGGTTAAAATGCTTCTGCCAGATTACTCACATGATGATTCAAATTTTTATGGATGTGCTGGATTGAGATTGGCATTTGACCCTACAAAATCACATGACTACAAAGTGGTGCGTGCTGGAAGCAACTCTTGTAAGATTGTTATACAAATTTACTCTTTAGAGACAAGCAGTTAGAGCCTTTGTAGGGAGCGATTTACGTACTTCTTTTTGTAACATTTGATAGTGCAATCTTTTGTAATATATCATTACACTTGGCTAGAAATCTAGAATAGGCCAGCTTACACATACAAAGTTAAATATTGAGACCAAATGGCATAATTATAACAACCATACAAATCCCTTGAGACCATGAGCATCCAATTATAACAACCATGCTTCCAACGATAATAGGCATACAAATACCTCACATGTTGCATTTGGAAGGGAAATTATTCGAGTCGCGTGGGTGTTTGGTTCTTGTTCGTAGAGATTATATTGGATCTAGCGAGTTTACTATCTACGAGATGACGAAAGGGTGTTCTGTGTGGTCGATTAAGTACATTGTTGATACTGATGACTTTATGACTCCACTTTCTAAAGGATAGTCGATTTGGTACATTGTTTGGAGCCTTGTTTTGGGAGAAAGGGAAGAAGATTCTTTTTTGGTGATGAACTTGTCTAGAAAGGTTGTACTATACAACCTAATATCAAAGACTCTGCGTGAGATTTATGATATGGGATCTAATGAAGTGGCTGATGATTACCTTCATGGTTTCATTCTGCCTTTTGCAATGTATGATATGAGATATAAAAAACTTAATCATAAGGTTTATGAATTCATTTCATCATCTGCTAGTGTTTGATTATCCTTCCTTGTAGAATGTTTATTTAAAATTGTTGTTACAATGGCTCACTAAGGTATTTGGGGACTGTCCAAAGTCTCTTCTTTTCTTTGTTGTAATCAGTTTAAATCAAACATAATATACCCACACAAAATACATACTATATTCATGTTAATTCAAGGTTAACAACCATAATCGCATTCAAGTAACTAAATCGTGAGAAAAGATGCCTCACAAGGACCAACCGTGTAATAGAAAAAAGATTAACAACCATAAATGGCGGTCAAAAATGAGATGGGCGGGAAAGGAGAAAAGACACGTCACAGGGACCAACCGTGCAAGCAGAAAAAGACAAAAAAAATGAACAGTAACAAGCACTGTATTAACTAAGTAGTCAGGGACTAACGACGCAATCAAAAAATAATGTGAAAAGACGATACTGCCCTTCGCTGAAAGGGCGACGTGGCAGGGATAACGACGGAGATAACCGTCGTTACCCATAACGAGGCTCCAGGGACCAAACGGGTAACTACAGTGTCAAAAAGAGACCCCGTATGAGAGTCCTCGTTATCTTGGGACCAAACGGGTAAACGAGGTGGAGTTCAGGGACCAACGGTGTAATTTACCCTAAAAATATATAAGAGATGTATTGTTTGTGTTTAAGCGAGTACCAATAATCCATTCCTTATTTACATGACTAACATAAAATAAAACACATATATATGACTTGATCTATGTTTATTCATTCCCTTCTTCATATTACTTTTAATACTTGTTCATATGCCCTTAATCATTTATGCATGTACACGTATTCATGATGATGTTTGTATTTACAAAAAATATTATATTAATAAACCTCATAATCAATCCATCATAACTCTTCATTTTTTATATTATTCTTTTAATATAATACATTAAGGGTGCGTTTGGTTCGCTGGAATTCAACGTAATCTATTGTAATTGCAATCTGAATTACATCCTAATCCTGTTTGGTTAGCAGGATAGAAGGAATTATAATTCAGATTACATTACGTTGATTGTTTGGTTCGTAATGTAATGTGATGAGGTGTCATTTTATACACTATTTCGAGGCCATTTAAGCCCCTAAATCATGCAAATATGCCCAAATTACATGCTTAATCGTTTGTTTTCAGGTTTTTAGCACTTGGATGACATTTGGAGGATATACACGTGACTTGGGCTCATTTGGAGAAGAAACGGATGAGATTACGGACCTACACCAAATCTCTTGGAAGAAATGCGTACAGTGCATGGAGACGGCGTCTCAATCAACAAGAGACGGTGTATAGATCTTAACGAGACGGCTTCAGAGAAATCAAGACGGCGTCACAACTTGTACGGCTGAAGAAACCCTAGAAGTCAATGACGGCACGACGGCGTCTGGACATTTGCGATGCCGTCGCGCATGATTTCCTTTATATACAAACTCGTTTTTAGGGTTTTGAGTGTGTAACTTTTCATAACTTTTGGGAGACAAACCCTAGTGATTGTAGCTGCCTTTAAGGTCGTTTTTAGGGCCTCAAAACCCTATTGTAACTACCTTTGATCCATGTTCTAATCCAGTAAGAGTGTTCTTTATTAATCATTCAATATGTATATGTGTTGTGTGGTTAATTTATGTTCTTGCTTCCTTTATAACATGATAGGCTAAACCCTCCTTTGTATTTACTTATGATTGCATGAAACTTAGATTGTAGATCCTTTTGATGTTGCTTCTTGTGATGGATGTGCGCGTTAGGCTTTAGAAAACTAGCCATAAGATATTAAATTGGCATAGACGTCTAGGGAAACGCGAGTGTGTAGAAAGGATACCAGTGGTAACAGTCTTCGTACTACCTTACCCTGATTCTGGTTGATCCCTCTTAGGATATTTCACATGCATTTAATATATTCATAGGGGCCTTGTAATAGTCTTCATACTTCCTTACTTGTGCGTTGCTCTAAGAGTATATTACGTAGACGGCGTTTTCGTGTAATTCGTCCATGACTTAGGAAATACCTACACAGATCATCATAAGTGTGACAAGGCAACAGATCTAGGATAAGCAATCTGAGGAGTAGTGCATGATTAGGTAAATACATTTGTTTATCATAAGTTATCACCTGTAGATTAGATATTATTTAGTTAATTAACTAAAACAAACAAACCAACATCTCAAACCAATGATTTTACCTGCTTTCTATAAAATAAAAATACAAAAAGAATCTTCTCTCAACCTCGTAGAATTCTGTTAGACCGTGTTCGAGCCTTCCCAACCTATTCCCCTAGAGAACGATAACAAACCCCGAGTCTTACCTATACTACTACTACAACGATTAAGTACTCTGCCTAGGGGCTTGTGAAACTCTGCGAGTTCGCAAGACCCGCATCATAATGTAATTGAACCACAACCATTTATGCCCAGTGAAGGAATTCAGATTACATAGCAAACTTGATGGAAAATATTAAATTACGTTGGAATTCATAATTTAATAGGTTAAATACAACTTTTATCTTTTATCGGTATTATTAACTACTCTCTCCGTCCTATTTTTATTGTTGACGTTTCCTTTTTAGGATATTCTAATTTAATTGTCCACTACTAAAAATAAATAGGGAAGTTTGATCAAGTTTACAATATTACCCTTGTTTGAAATTATTATTCCAAACATTAAAGAAGACTTTAATTAATTAGCTAAGGGTAAAATTGTCATTCTGCCAAAAAGTAAGAAAGAGAAAACAGTAATAAATGCACTTTTCTTAAACTATATATTTTTGTCGGGGGACAATAATTTTGGGACGGAGGGAGTAAAATTATTATTATTATTATATAATATTAAAACTATTATTATTATTATTATTATTATTATTATTATTATTATTATTACTATTATCATATTACTGCTATTATATTATATATTATATATTATATTTTTATATAACTATTATTTAATATAATTATTATTTATATTTTATTATTATATTTTAATAATAATATTTTTTTATATTACTATTGTATTATATATTATATATTTTTTATGTAATTATTATTTTATAATAAATTTTAATGTACTTATTTGTATTTTTAATTAAATATTTAGTTATTATTTATTTCATTATTATTTATATAGTTATTTGTTAAATATTTATTTATTTTATTAATTAATATTTTATTAACTTTTTTAGTTAAATAATATAAAGATAATATTTTTTATATTTATTTTTTTAATTGTTATTATTTTTTTAATATTATTATAAATATTATCTATTTATTTATTATTATTTATTATTACTATTATTTATTGATTGATTTTGTATTATTATTAGTATTTATTTAGTTACTAAGTATTATTATTATTTATTATTATTATTATTTTTAAGTTTTTCTTGAATTACATTACGTTGAGATACAATCAAACACATTGACAGAATACATCAATTAAAATTACAACACATTCCAACTCTTTAAATTACAATCATTCAAATTACAATTACTTTGATAGATTACAATTCCTTTCAAAACATACTGCGAACCAGACGACCCCTAATGTTTTAACAAATGTCATGTCATATCTACCATGAACATCATCTTTAACACCTTTGTCTTTTCACACTTTTAACTCATTCAAAAAAACATAACTTCTTTAACCACTTATATATTTCATTCTGTTTTATTTCTTTTAACCTCACAAATTTCAACACTATATTTTTCAACAATCTTCACCTACCTCATAATGTATCAAAACATAACACACTTGCACACACGACGACGTGATAAATCTGGTTGGAAGACGATAATTTTCTATTGATTTGCAATTTAGGGCTTATAGAATCTGATGAAGGATGTGAGAGCCAAAAAGCAAGAAATGAAAATTTGATTTTAGTTTTTGTTATAAACTTGCATTACCTTGTTGTACATGCACAACAAAAAGATAACAACTTACTTTTTTTTTAATTTTTTAACTCACTAATTGTCTTTACTAACAGTTTCAACGAAAAAAAAATGCTTATTGGTGTTGTTGATTTTGGTGATGATATTTTATGGGTGGGTTTGCTTATGTGGAAGAAGGGTAATGTAATATTTTTTTTTGTGTAATAATCATGTGCAATCAAATGTGTTCTTGGAATTTCTTTTTTGGGGTTCAATAAAAGTAATGCTACATTTATATAAATTTTATAAAAGGAAATTCATAAAAGGATGTGTAAGTTGATTTGTAGATGCATATATATGAAAAGAATAAAAAAGATAAGAGATACTACAACTGGTTTCATGTCAATATTGTGTGATTTGTTTTTGTAAAAATTATGTAATATAAACATTGCTATTAAATAATGGGTAAACGACAGTTGATGGATGAATAGTTTCTTAATAGGAAATATAAATTCACTGGAAAGGGCAAGAAAGGAAATGACAAACAACAGGGTAACTATGTCTTTACACACCCGTAAAAGCATTTAACGGTCAATGTAACAAAATTAGTGGTCAACGGATCAAACCTGTTACGGATCAAAACCACAAAGAAAAGATCCAAAAAAAAAGAAATCCAAGGACCATATTCATTATACCTGACAAACCACATGAATTATTTAAGTAATTAACTCTACAAAATTAATGAATAAATTATGTAATACACGAGTATTATAAATATATACGTATTAAAAATCTAGCATATATTTTATAAAAAAATTTACACATTATAAATACATGAATTTATGAGTTACCGTAATATTTAACGTCAAAACAAAATTATAAAAAAACAATTATTTCTTATACTATTTAAAACTAGTAAATATTGTAAAGAAGTAACAAAGCATCACAACTAGATTAAATAGAAGGGTAAAAGCCATAGAATACCAACCTACTTTCTGAAACTTACCACAATGAACCATTTACTTTTTTATTACCGACATGACCAATGTAATTTCAAATTATTTTTCAACTTGAACAAAACGTTTGTACCATTAGTTATTATGTGACAACGTTAGTCAATTTAGCTAACGATCGTTTGAGGAAGTTTCAAAAATCGTCCCTGTGGTTTTAATATATTTTTCTTTTTTTCGAAAAAAAAAAATTTCGAAATTTTTATAAAAAATTTTGAAATTTTTTTTTTTTTCGAAAATTTTTGCAAATTTTTTCGAAAATATATATTTTTTCCGAACATTTTTTTTGAAAAATTTTTGAAATTTTTTTTTTTTTTTTTTTCGAAAAAAAAATTTCGAAATTTTTATAAAAATGTTGAAAAAAAAATTTTTTTTTTTTTTTTTTTTTTCGAAAATTTTTGCAAATTTTTTCGAAAATATATATTTTTTTCGAACATTTTTTTTTTAAAATTTTTGAAAATTTTTTTCTTTTTTTTCGAAAAAAAAATTTCGAAATTTTTATAAAAAATTTTGAATTTTTTTTTTTTCGAAAATTTTTGCAAATTTTTTCAAAAATATATATTTTCGAACATTTTTTTGAAAAATTTTTGACATTTTTTTTTTTTTTTTCGAAAAAATTTCGAAATTTTTATAAAAATTTGAAATATTTTTTTTTCGAAAATTTTTTTTGCAATTTTTTTCGAAGAATATATATTTTTTTTCGTGCCAATTCTTTTTTTGAAATATTTTTGAAAATTTTTTTTTTTTTTCGTAAAAAATAATTAAATGTGTTCTTGGAATTTCTTTTTTGGGGTTCAATAAAAGTAATGCTACATTTATATAAATTTTATAAAAGGAAATTCATAAAAGGATGTGTAAGTTGATTTGTAGATGCATATATATGAAAAGAATAAAAAAGATAAGAGATACTACCAATAGTTTTCATGTCACATCATTGTGTGAATTTGTTTTTGTAAAACTTATGTGAATATAACATTTCAATTAAACATGGGTAAACACAAGTTGAAGGGATGAATAGTTTCTTAATAGGAAATATAAATTCACTGGAAAGGGCAAGAAAGGAAATGACAAACAATAGGGTAACTATGTATTTTCACACCCGTAAAAGCATTTAACGATCAATGTAACAAAATTAGTGGTCAACGGATCAAACCTGTTACGGATCAAAACCACAAAGAAAAGATCCAAAAAAAAAAAGAAATCCAAGGACCATATTCATTATACCTGACAAACCACATGAATTATTTAAGTAATTAACTCTACAAAATTAATGAATAAATTATGTAATACACGAGTATTATAAATATACACGTATTAAAAATCTAGCATATATTTTATAAAAAAATTTACACATTATAAATACATGAATTTATGAGTTACCGTAATATTTAACGTCAAAACAAAATTATAAAAAAACAATTATTTCTTATACTATTTAAAACTAGTAAATATTGTAAAGAAGTAACAAAGCATCACAACTAGATTAAATAGAAGGGTAAAAGTCATACAATACCAACCTACTTTCTAAAATTTACCACAATGAACCATTTACTTTTTTATTACCGATATGACCAATGTACTTGATTAAATAGAAATGAGACTAGATTTGGAACACACTATTTTGACATCTAAAAACCCATTTTCACATTAATTTAACTTTTTTTTTAATTAAAATCCTTCTCTAAATCCACGTCACCGACATTCCTTCTCTAAAACTTCTTTTACATGATAGGTCTATAAATGATGTAGACAGGTCACAATGGGGTCCATGTTCTTTTAATAGACAGTCAAATAAAGGGTCAGCTCATCATAAGGGGTACAAGTACAATCATGGGTTGTATGATACAGTTCAAATATACACGAGGGTTCACAAAGCATCCTTGGGCCCGATTGGGCCTTATCCCAATAGACCAATTAACTTCTGAGCTTGTTATTTTTAAAACTTGATTATTCAGCGTTTTAGCTAGGGTGAGCAGAAAAACCAAAAACCCCGAATAAATCGAAAACCGAAATCGAATCGAACCGAAAACAATCGAACCGAACTAATAACCGAACCGAATTTGCCAAAATCGAACCGAGCCGAACTACTAATTCGGTTCTCGGGTTGGATATGGGTTTGGCAATCAGAATCGAAAACCGAATTCATATAAATATATATATTTTTTATATATTTATATATATATAATACTATTAAAAATTTATCCTAATATAAAAAACATTCTTTATGCTTGAAATTATTTTTTTGGGTTAAAATTTATGTAATAATTAAAAAAAAAATTAATAGTAAAATTCGGGTTATTCGGGTCAACCCGATAACGGAACCGAATTCGGTTCTCGGTTCTTGGTTCGGTTCGGTTGAATTCTAGTTCGGTTCGGTTTTCGGGTTGACCAAAAAAAAACTTTAACCGAACTAACCGAACCGAACTAACCGAATAACCCGATAACCGAACCGATCAACACCCCTAGTTTTAGCGGTAACAATTGGGCTTTTAAGTTCTTGTTTTCACTATGATTCTATGTAGGCGTGTTTATTGTTCGGGTAATGTATGAATAAATCGAAAAGCCTAACCAAAAAGCCCGAGCCGAATTTTCTAAAACTGATTGGACCGAATTAAATATTCGGTTTATGATTTGAATATGGTTTTGACAAAATGTATATATAAATTGTATATTTATATAAAAAAAACATTAAAACGTTTTGTGATATAAATATAAGACTTTTTATGTTTGAAATATTTTTTGATATTAAAAATCTCTATAATTAAATGAATAAATAATTAAAAACATGTATTTCAAGTTATTTGGTTTGGTTTTCGGCTATTCGGTTCGGTTCTCAGTTCGGTTTAATTTTCGGTAATATTCAGAAGAAAAACCAAACAAACCAAACGAATCGAATAAATCGGGCAACCCGATAACCGAACCACTGAGCATCCCTAATTTTATGGGTCGCTCATCTTTTTGAGATACTTGTAACTCTTTAAATTTCCATTCAAATTCACAAAAACCACCGATACAAATATATGAATGTCTTCTTCGATAATTTAGTTTATTAATACCACATGGAAACAAAATTAGTAAAAATAAAAACTTGCTATAGGGTGCAACTTCGCCAAATATTTTTATGAATGGATCAAAACACTAGCTAAACTTAGTATTGCTCTTATGGTTTTTTCTTTTAATTGAATTGGGTTGCACACCGACTGTGTGATATAATTTCTGTTTAAATGGTGCTGTAAATCGGTCATGTTAGTGAGACCATTCACACTTGTTGCGGGTTAGAATTGTTATGTGGACTTTTATCATCATTAAGATAATGGCTATATTTTAGTGGAAATTTGGTTTTATTGAGCAAAATCGGACAACTACATAACACTATGAATGAGCCTATAGTTGTTAGCAAAATGAAAGCACAATTCAACACGGTATTATCTAAGCACAAACAACAGCCACTTCACAAACTAATTTAATCTTGTAATCTACATTCGCGCAAAACCTTAATTATCCGTAAAACAACAATGCCCTCACTAACCTTAATTAGAAACGGGCAAAGAGCAACAATGTAACTAATTGGAAATCTTACATCAAATCACATTATTTAAATATTAATAAAAAAATAGGGGGAAATGAAAATGAATGGATAGATACCCATGAGAGTTTCAGTACCCACTTTCAGCGGCACTTGAACCACTATACATTTTATTATCAAACTTTATATTATAAAAATTGAATGAATGAAACCCTAGAAATGAGTTGTTAGTCGAAGGTAACGGTTTTTTTTTCATTGTGTGTGTACTTTTGATGTGTGTGATTTGGGAGACGGAGAGTAGGGCATGTTTGGTTTGGTTTAAAATCTGGTAAA
>BQNB010027336.1:47020-57742 GCA_026074375.1 Tanacetum coccineum | reverse complement strand
AGAATATTATATTTTGGTATTTTACCAATTAGTGATTTTTAATTTTTATGGACAATTTTTTTATATTTTTGATTTTTTTTTTTTTTTTTTTTTTTAATTTTTTTATATGATATGTACTAATAAAAAGAAAAGAAAAATATTTTTGTGTTTTTTAATATGATATATTAATAATAAGACAAGTTCAGATCAAAGTTGGATAGAAATCGTAGCAAATGCCTCCCCGGCAACGGCGCCAAAAATTGATTCGTTGACGGTATACACTTAAAATAACTCAAATGCAAATCTCAACCAAATGCCCTTAACCAAGGGAAAAGGTCAAAAGCTACACAAAGAGATTAAATATATAAGAATCAAATCAATGATAAAAAGATTCCGGAAGAGATATTCCCGGGTCGTATGTCCCAACGAGGCTGCAATTGAAATTTATCCTGGTTTGATGAGAAATTGAATGATGGAGAATATATGATGGGAACACTGATATAATTAAAAACTAAAGTTAATTAAATAAAACCTAATTTAATCTACGGGAAAACAAGCAAAGGAAATGGGGATCTTAAAACTACGGGAAACAAAATTAGTTATAGGGAATATTCCTAAATTAAATCTGTACTAAATACGGGGGAACAGATTCAGGTATACAGGGGAAACTAATTATTAAAAATTAAGAAAATAAATGCTAAATTAAATTAAAAATCAAAATTAAATTCTAATTAACTAAATTTGAAAATAGAAAACTAGAACTAAAAAACGGAGGGTCGTTGAATGTAAAACGAAAAGAAAGGGTTTAAACGCACCGGTTTTAAAGGTTCTAAGATGATATTTAGAAAAATTAACCCTCACTTAATTTTTTATTTTTCCTAGACACTAATAGACAAAAGAAAATTTTATAAAAAAGAAAAATATTTTTTTATTAATTTTTGGATTTTTTATGAATTTTTAAAGATTAAAAACTAATTAAAACTAAGAAAATAGAAAAAGACAAAAAATAAAAGTTATAAAAATTCTAAAAAAAATAAAATTAAATAAAGAAAAAATTAACAATTCTAAAAATATAAAAATGCCCAAAAGTTACTGTTTATAATTAGAGTAATTAAACTAATTAAATTTTAACCTAATTTAATTATTTAAATTAAATAAACTAACTGTGGTTAACTTTGGGGACTAACAGTGTTAATGACTTAGGGACTAACGAGGCAATTAACTTTAAACCTAAGCTACTAACAGTGTTAACTTATAAAAGAGGAAATTACACAATTGGTCCCTGAAGTGGACCCCGATATGCAAACTAGGTCCAAAGTGCTTATTAGCTAAAAGCTATAAAAGCAAAGTTGTTAAGGGGACTTAGGAGAACATTTTTCATAAAAGGGGCATAAGGCTGAATGTGGCTGATTAAGCCAAGAAAAGGGGATTTTTAAGCTGCAGTAGGCTTTAAGCTTATGGCTTATTTTTCTTGGCTTATTAGGATTAGGTCTAAATAAGCTAAAATTAAAAGGGGAAAAGATAATTAGGCTAGGGGATTCTTAAAATAAGCTAAAGGCTACCGTAAAATAAGCCTTAGATTAAGCTGATACTTCAAATAAGCTAATGCTAAACAGTTTCATATAAAGGCAGAAAAAGGCTACTTTTAAACCTATAATAAGCTAACAAAATAAGTATTTTAATTAATTTAAGCTTCTAAACCTAATACACCTACCTATAAGCTACATTAAAAAACAATAAAAACCTAATGCTTAGTATTAAATAAGCTAGAAAAATGGGGCTTAAACCTGGTGCTCAGCACCAGGGGAGGGTAACAGTGAGCTTAAGGCTTATTTTGGGCTTATGAAAATAAGCTTATAAAAGCTTTTTAGTCAAAACCAACCAAAAACAGATTAAAAGGGGCCATAATAGAGCTTAATTCCAAATTTTGGGTTTTTAAAAGTGATATTTGCCTTCTGATATTTGGTGTTTAAATTGGCTGTTTTTAAGTAAAATGTATACATGCCATCTTGGCTATAATTGATTTCTCATAATGACAGAACAAGGTGGTGTTCCTTTTGGCTAGAAACAACAACAACAAGCATAAAAACAATGTGCTTAAGCTGCATAAGCAGCTGGGGCACTTAAACTTATTTTAGGCTTATGAATTTTGACAGATTACAAAAGGATGCATAAAAAATTATTTTTACACTAAAAATTGTGTTTAAAGTGGCCCAATAAACCTCACACACTCAGCCAAAGTTGGCTGAGTGGTGTTCACCCATGGAAAACCCAATTTGACCCATTTTAAGGTCTAACCCAAACACTCCTTTAATTTATATAACAAACTTGTTAACTGATTTTTAGATGCAATTTAAAGCTGAGAAATGTAATATTAAGTGGCTTTGACAACTTAAGCAAACTTTCATATAAATTAGACAGAATTAAAGAACAATGGGGTGGGTTAAAATTTAGATAATGGTAATTTCACAAAACACTCTTGACTTTTATTATAACTGAAAGTCTTACAACAAAAAGCTTTTATAACGACTGAATACAATAATTTTAAAGTAGACTTGATAAAATTTAAACTACATAAGTAAAAAAAACAGGGATTGTGTCTTCGGCTTGCTTTCTTTTCTTTTATAGAGGCTCCAAAACTTCTCTTGGTGTGCTAGCTGTGCTTCTTGTAAGTGTAGAAGTAATCCAAAGCAATCCTAGCCCTTGTTTTACCATTCACACCATCTCACCATTGAAATGGGTCTCGGGTTGAGTGAAATGAACTGGAAAGGGGATATAAGGGTTGTGGTTGAGTGGGGATAGGTGAGGGATAGCTGTAGAGGTGTACTGGAGAGGTGGTTTGGAGCTGAAAACAGGGGGAGAGGTGGTTTGGGTTTTGGCGCCAAGTGGGTTGGGGTACGGGTGGTTGCAGGTGTAGAGTGTACTAGGGAGGTGGTTTTGGGCTTGAAACCGTGGGGAAGTAGTGGTATGGTTTTGGCGGGTACGGGGGTGGGTTGCAGGGTTTAAAAGGGATCTTTGGAGATGATGCAAGAATGGCCCCTCATGTTTCTCTCTCTTTTCACTTTGTTTAAGCCGAAAACAGTTATAAAACAAGTTTGGAAAGTGACGGTTTTGGTCCCTGCGTTTTTATAACAAAAGATTTAAAAGAGTTTAGACAATTGCAAATAATTGGTCCCTCTAGTTTTATAACCTAAAAGAAGTTGTAAAAATTGCAAAAACCAAGTCTTGTGTTTTATTTTCTATTTTTTTTCTTTTTAAAACAACTTCAATCTGGCATTTTTTGGCCTTTTCTTTTTCTTTTTTCTTTTTTAAAAAACTTTTAAAAATGGGACAACTTTTGTCCCTTTAGTTTATGTGAAAAAAGGAATTTTGGGGCTTTTGTTGGGTTTTGGGCTTGTATTGGGCCCAATTGAGTGGTTGTCTGGGCCCTCAATAAGGTTTAGGCTGATGTTAGTGGGCTTTTGTTGGGCCTTTTGGGCTGTATTGGGCCCAATTGAGTGTCGTCTGGGCCCAATAAGGTTTAGGCTTATGTTATTGGGTTTTTTAAGGCCCAATAAGGTACAGGTTTGGTGATGGGGGCTTTTTCAAGCCCAAATAAGGTTATGAAGTGGGTTTTTGTGTGTACAATGGCTGAGATTGGCTGTAAACTGGGGCTAGGATTGGGCCTTCAAAGTCTTCACAGTC
The DNA here is from genome assembly GCA_026074375.1 of Tanacetum coccineum. Lineage (NCBI taxonomy): Eukaryota > Viridiplantae > Streptophyta > Magnoliopsida > Asterales > Asteraceae > Tanacetum > Tanacetum coccineum. Next base: position 54,079 of record BQNB010027336.1, on the reverse strand, counting down.
TTTGTCAATTGCACACAAATGGGCTGTTGAAATTGATTGAGGGCCCATTTGGTCTTCACAGTCTTCATAATTATACTATTGGGCTTTCCCGGCCCATCAGATGGGTTTAGATTGCCATTCAATAAGTAATTTTCAGTTCCGGCTTCCGGTTTGACTGCTGATTCTTCAGTATTGACTCTGACTTTGGTATTTTTGGACTTTGGCCTTGATTCTGTCACAGTCTTTTCCATTCCTAGCTCAGTTTTGTCATTTTGGCTTGGTTTTCTGTCTTTTTGATGATATCCACTTCCTGCACAATACAAATGCAAAACAAACATATATTTGGCAGTTTTTGTCTGTTTTTGGTCATTTAAGCTCGTTTTTAGAGGTAAAAGATATGTGTAATTAAGCACTTATCAGTATCCTAGGGTCTCGGGTGTCTTTGTTTTTGTGTCGGGTTCACTTAAAACTCAAAAACTATGATCGTAAAATATTTCCAGAAGTTACTTAGCATTTTTATTCATCTTAAAAATAGTTTTCCAATAACTTAGAGTATTTACTTGACACATTTCCATGCTTTATTCCCCAAAACTCATTTTGGACATTATCGGATGTATCAGGACTCGTTTTTGGCATTTCTCACAATTCACAGTCCAAACCACCCGGAACATAATTAACATAATAATACCCTCTAAAAAGGATTATTATACACCATATAACCATAATTTACCTCGATCACATAATTCACACGCCTCAACATCGGTTACATATTTATAAAAACTGACCAAACGTTCAAATAGTCAAAGGACTAATATTAGAATATTCAAAACACAAAAAGGGCAAGGGTTACATTAATAAAATCTAACAAGTTGCTAGAAAGGAATTACAAGCAAAGGGTATAAGGATTTTTCATCCAGGTAACCCAATTTAGTTTAGAATTACAACAATTAGAACATCTGTTAAAAGAAATTTGAACCAAGTCATCAAAAAGAAGCTCTCTACGCGGATTCATAGCACTAAAAAGCAACTGATTCTTGAAGCGCCAAATTAACCACCACTTACTTATACAAAACCTTCCAATATCTATTTCAGCGCTCTAGAAAGCGAGAGGAATTAATCCATTTTATGACACATCTATTATAAGAGTGCTAAAATCATGTCCTTGAGCTCCTACCAACGCATAAGTTTCCTCCATAAATGACGAGTCATTGGACAGGAAAAGAAGATATGAGAACGGAGTCAACAGAGGCATGACAAAGAGGGCAAACAATCGTCGAAATATCAATACCTTTAAGGGAAATATTCAACCGAGTAGGCAGCTTATCCAAACAAACTCTTTAAGAAAACACATTAATCTTAATGGGCATGACTTTAACCCACCTTGTGGCGACTTCCTCCTTTGGAATATTTGCAGATGCCCTCGATGAATAGTTGCAGATGGGCCAAGTCATTGGTCATCTATCTCTTGAACATTTTTGTACGTTTGTTATGAAAATCTTTAGACCTTATTTTTTGTGAAACCCACTATCTTTGATATTGAAAAGCTTTACACTTGTCATGAATGTGGAAACTTGAAGGGGGTTGAATAGTTTACCGCTTTTTAATTTAACGTATGGTTTGTTTATAAAAACTTATATTCGAATTTATGTGAATTCAATATTTACACAATACAAACAAATACAACAATAAATAAATAAGTGATAACAAGATATGAAATAAATATGCAAGATAAGAGATAAGAGTTAGAAAGATCAAACCACAATACAAGAATTTATAGTGGTTCGGTAACGAAGCACCTCTTTGCCCTACTCCACTCCCCGAGCGCCAAACTCGAGAGTTTCTTCACTATGTCAACAAGCTCCCTTTAGGCGGAGAAAACCGTACACAACTAAGCTTACACCAATTTCCGACATTAAGCCAAATGTCGAGTTCTAATCCTAGCTAAAACCAATCTACCATACCTTTTGTATTTTGAGGACTAAAATACTATGCAACGCAACTATCAAGGTCCTTCTTCACCAAGACACTAACACGATTACCCCAATCTATCTAAACTCTTTACGATCACCACTATCTAACTAAACTTCCTATGATCACCATGATCTAACTAACCTTCCTATGATCACCATGATCTAACAACTATATACACCTTCACAATGTACATAAATAATTTACAAGATATAATACAATTGAAACAATGTTCAAGGACACACACTAAGCTATAATACTTCTTCACTTGATGATAGGAAGTATTCTTCTCTTGCACTTGAGGATATAAGCTTGGATCACTTGAAAACAAAGGCTTATGATTTAATGATCAAAGGAAAGAAAGAATGAAATGTGTAAGTGATTTAGAAAACAGAAAACATTATGTGTGCCATAGAGGTAAGGTAAGAAAATCAGTAGGGAACAGTCGAGTTTTTATAGGCAAAGATGGGAGCTTTTTGTCTGGCCGGCCCCCTTAGCTCATGTGCCGGCCCCCTTATCACTAAGGGGGTTGCCCTTATATTTAAGGGTCCCGCCCAGGCCAAAACGCTCTCTTTTTTTGTCTTTTTCAAGGGAGATGTTTTCTGGAACATTTCTAGCCGTTTTTAGGTAGAAAATTTGAATTCAAAATATTTATTTTGAATAAAACATTTCTTTTAAATGTAAAAATGTTTTGTAAAAGTTATAAAAATGTTTGTAACATTTTTATAAAAAAATGTGAGGTTGAATAAAAATTCATTTGATCATAAAATGCATTAAGCATTTATTTATTCACACCTTTAAGTGATTAAATTTTTGAAATGAAAATTTACTACTAATTACTTGTTTACGTTTAATTTTACATTGAGTGTTTTTACATTTTGTGATTATCAAAACGTAGAGAGGTCGAAAAATATTAATAACTTTTTAAGGCATTACTTTTTTCAACAATATCCCCCTTTTTGATGATTACAAAATCTAAACTCATTAAATGTAAAATTATTTTTAAGCAAGTATTTAGTGAGTTTTATTTCCATTTCTCCCCCTTTTTGTAGAATCAAAAAGGCTTCATCGATTAATACGCGTAAAATCAATGGAATAATCGCTCCCTTTGATTTGTACTCCCCCTCATTCCGAGGACACCAAGGGAATCTCGAAGCTATGGAAAACGTTGCTACAAATAAATAAGTTAGTATAACAAAGACAACGATTTCTAAACATATAGCAAAAGACAAAGAAATAATTAAACATAATCAATAAGGTTGACAAGTGTTCAACATATTTTAGTAAACAACCATCACAAATATATATTAAGAAAATATAAGATATAAAACTATAAAGAAATATCAAACAAAATGTCATTTATTGAATCATAGAAATTATGTTTAAAACACAATCATACATCATGCATTCATCAATTCTAGATATTATACTTGAAGCATAATAATACATTCTACATAAATGGAAACTACAAAGGTACTAATTTGCCTAAATTGCTATAGAAAACCATTGGACTTGCTTGCAAAAGGAGTGGGTTAGACATTTATTTAAAAGCGAGAAAAGGTAAGCATGTAATATGCTTAGTTGGTTGTTGGTGGAGAGTTTGGAGCGAAGGTGGTTGTTGGAGGGTAATCTCGTTGGACTTGGATTGGTGGTTGTGGACGAGTGAGAAGAAATTCAATCCAATTAAGATCTTCACTCAAGGCTAGGAATTGTTTTTGGTTAAAGATGCAACAAGGACAATAGCCAACACGTTGTTCAACTTGATTTAGTTGAGGGTGTGAGCAATGTTGGAAGAATAGGGTGATGAGGGAGTGTTACGTTGGGAAAGATGCATGGCTAGAAGGTTTGATAAGTCTTGGAGTTGATTAATGTCATCAATGAGCATTTCTCTACTTGGTGATGGAGGTGGTGGAGGTTGAGTTTGGTTGTCACCTTGAGGTGAGGATAGAGTTTGAGCATGAAGTATACTAGCAACATGTGGATTGATGAGTAAGTAAGGAAATGAGGGTTGTTTGAGTTAAGTTTGATTTACACTTTGTGGTGGTATAAGAGCTTGTCCAACATTAGTGTCACCAAGTAGAAGTGAGTGAGATTGTAGTGAATCATGGTTTGAATGAGTAGTAGGAGGGTTTTCTTGAGATGGTTCTTTGAGAGGAGATTGTGGTTTGGGCATTGGTGTAGGTAAGTTAACATCAACCTCATTGGATGTGTTACAATAGTTCAACTTCTTTCTCCATACGGGTCTTACAGATATTTTGGCTACCTTTGATGGTTTGGGTAAAGGTTTGTGAGGGGAAGACATTGGAGAAGACAAGATGAATGTGGTGACTATGGCGAGGATGAGGGTTGATTTATATTAGGAGGATTATGTAGTTAAGGATGCATGGACATTGTTAGAAAACAAGTCTAGGAAATGTTGGTGAGTTTTAGGAAATTATAGCTGAGTCTAGGTGAAAGAGGGTCAAAAAGCTTGAAGAAATAGTAAAAAACGTGCATCGGTGGCCGGCCCCTTTATCTATATGGCCGACCCCCTTATCACTAAGGGGCCTGCCCCTTTGAGCAAAGGGGGTCGCCACCTTGAAATGTCCAGGATGTCCAGATTTTTGTTTTCTTGCAAGAAATGGTAAAAGGGTAGACTGTTTTGTGGCCATTTTGTAGCAAGTCCTAATTTTTTATAGCAATCAAGACTAATTCACATAACATTTAGCAAACAAGAATATATGAAAAAGCATGCAAAGTCCTAATTTTTTATTGCAATCAAGACTAATTCACATAACATTTAAAAAGCAAGAATATATGAATAAGCATGAAAAGAGGTAATTAAAAAATCTATAATGAGGAGCATATTAATTGGAGTATTAACTAATTGTTGTAATGCTCTTAAGATTAGTATTTCATAAATTTTTTTAAATAAGATAAGTAGGTCGTAAACACATTACATGAGACTTATGTTTGTATTTATAGTCCTAGTTTGTGCCTAAATGCGACAAATGTGGAGTGATGATTATTTTGACTCTAAAATAAAAACCTTAGAAATAATCCAAGTGTTTCTTGATTTAATTTTGCTCAATCAAGAGTGTGAAAAAATATACATTTAATTATATATTCCAGCAACAAGTGTGAGATCATTATGCATGAATGAAGAATGTTTTTAGCATATCTCAACTATGTATGAAAATAGATTTTCATGAACTCCTAGTCGTGAGAAGGATTTTGAGAAAATAGATTGGGACTTAGAGTGTGTGTGTATATATATATATTAATATATCTATATATATATATATTTATATTATATATATATATATATATATATATATATATATATATATATATATATATATAAGTTTTGAAGCTTAAGTCTTGGCAAAACCAAAGTTTGTAAGTATTTAAATCTTAAACTTTGGCTAAACCAAGGCTACATTATCTTGTGTGTGTGTGTGTGTGTGTGTTAAGTAGAAAATTTTAATTTTTGTGCAAAATAGAATCCTAGACTCAGAAAGAAGAAAAGAAAAAAAAATATTTTACCAACTGTCAGATGGCCGGTCCCCTTAATTGTATAGCCGGTCCCTTTAATTTTAAGCGGACCGCCCATTAAGAATTAAGGGGCCCGCCCATCTGACAAAAAAAATTTCTTAATTTTTTGATTTTGGCATCTCTGTTTTGATCTCAGTTTATTGTTCTTATTTACTATTAAATTCCTTATCAGTCTTTTATGGTTATGAGACAACTTAGTAAGCATTTAATCAATTTGTTCCATCATTCCTAGACCTAGATGTAAGTAATTGAAAGGCTCATGTTTAAGGGGTTTAGTTAGAATGTTGGAAATGTTATCTTCCGATGACACCTTTTCTATTGAAATATTTCCTTTTTGAACATTGTCACAAAGGAAATGGTGACGAATCTCAATGTGTTTTGTACGAGAGTGTTGTACGGGATTTTTGCTTAAGTCTATAGCTACTTTGTTATCACATTATAGGAATGTCATCTAACCTAATGCCATAGTCTACGAGAGCTTGTTTCATCCATAGTTCTTGTTGACATGCCTTTCCGGCGCTTACATATTCGGCTTCGGTAGTGGAAATAGCAAGAGCGGTTTGCTTCTTTGAGAACCAAGATGTTAAACAACATCCCAAAAAGTTGCAAATACCACTAGTGCTTTTTCGGTCCACATAATCTCTCGCATGATCAGAGTCAGCATATACTATGGTTTCTATGCCAGACCCCTTAGGATACCATAATCCTAAGTGCATAGTGCCTTTAATGTATCGGAAGATACATTTAACCGCTTCAAGGTGAGAGGTTTAAGGATCCTCTTGGAAGCGTGCACAAAGGCAAACACTAAACATGATATCGGGCCTACTTGCCGTTAAGTATAATAGACTTCCTATCATACCTCTATATTTGGTGTTATCTACGAACTCACCTTCTACGTCTTTCGTGAGTTTTGTTTCCGTGGATATGGGAGTTTTCATTGGCTTAGAGTCTTCTAATCCAAATTTCTTAAGCATCTCCTTTATATATTTTGATTGATTAAAGAATATACCATCTTCTAATTGTTTTATTTGTAGTCCTAAGAAAAAATTTAGTTCCCCTATCATGCTCATTTCGAACTCATCATGCATGATTTTAGCAAAATCATCACACATCTCTTGACAAGTTGATCCGAATATAATATCATCAACATATATTTAGACAATGATGAGATTAGGGTCCTTCTTTTTAGTAAAGAGTGTGTTATCTACCATTCCCATGGTGTAATCATGTTTGATAAGAAAAGCTTTCAATCTATCATACCAAGCTTTAGGAGCTTATTTAAGTTCGTAAAGAGCTTTCTTAAGTCTATATACATGATTAGGTTTTGCAAAGTCAATGAATCCCAGAGGTTGTGCCACGTAAACCTCCTCGTTGATAAAACCGTTAAGGAATGCACTCTTTACATCCATTTGAAATAATTTCACTAGTACAAAAAGTGGTATTGGTCACACCAAAAACGTGTGACTATATACATATAGTCACACACGCGAAAAGTTTTGTGTGTGACAAAAGGTCGCGCGGCCGTAGGTCACCTACGGTCACGCATTCGAGTTAGTCACACATAAGAAAGCTTTAGTG
>BQNB010027336.1:0-45666 GCA_026074375.1 Tanacetum coccineum | reverse complement strand
ATGATTCACAAACTTCATATTTATTTGAATGGGTGTCATTTTCATGTCGATGATATTCATATCATTTATCAGCTTAGCATATCTTAAATAATATGAGTGAATCGATTCTCCTTTCTCAAACGTAAATCTTTCAAAATCAACATATAACTTTGACTCTCGTTCTTAAAGTGTTAGCTTAGTGCCTTCCATTAATTCCTTGACGGTTGATCCCACTTGAATACATCTTGCTTAGCTTGTAAAAGGCTTAGTTGTAATGAATCAATCCAAGACAACTATGATAGAAACTTTGATTGAATATATCAAAGACTATGCGGAATCTAGTCAATGATACTAAGAAGAATTCTAATGAAACAGTAAAGAACAAAAACAATAACAATAGTTTACCAAACTTTTAGCCTCAATATAAAATGAACACTCTTAATAGTGTTATGGTTTACAAAACCTTGAAGCTACGAATATCAAAGATGTATATCTAACATTATACCCTAGGACCTCCTTTTATACACCAAGGAATCCTACAAGGCTTACAATACTTTCCTAAGTTATCATGATCTTTTAAACAAATAACTTATACATATCTTTTACAAAAATAACTGAATACTTATCTTCGTAAGTATTCTTGTTCTCCAATTAATCTTTATCCTTTCTCTGATATGTCATTGATCTCTTATCTGTCATTATCCTTTCTCAGCAGTTGTAATCTTTCAGCAGCATTACCTTTTGTATCAGCATCACTGAGCAGTAGTAACTTCAAGATCATCATAAAGTCTTTTAATCCCAACAATCCTCCCCTAAACTTGATGTTCATCTTCTGAATCTTCAAGTTTTTTCATTAAAAGTCTTCACCATCACCAAGAGGATACATTCAAACACTTAATTGACCTTTTTGTTGTTTTACCATGAGCTTGAGGAGTTGATAAGACATCTCATTCTAATAGTCAGCTTGAAGCTTCTTGTTCAGCATGTTTGTGATTGTTATTGGTATAAGGGGATATCTCTTCTCAACTAACATAAAGATATGTAGATCTTTAAACCTCACAAAGTGCACTCCATAGGAATCAAACAGCTTCCAAACAGTCACTTTGTATCCTTGTAGATTTCTCCATACTTTACTCTTTCTGTCAGGTTCAAACATTACTTTCAGATCTCTACACTTTTTCATACTCCTCCTCTGGCCTTGTAGTCCCATGTTTAGCTTTAACCAACTTCTAGAGAGTTTCCAAGTCTTCTCTATCAATATTCTGAAGCATCTGAATCATTGATGAGTACCTTCTTGAGCTTCTATCAGCCCTTATCAATTGAAACTATCCCATCTTTCCTTCTTTAACAATCTTGTATACAACAATCACTAGAGATTTGGTAGCTAGAGGTATATAATCAATTGTGACCTTATCATCTTGAACTATTTCCATATGCTTTTTCATTTCTGCCTCCTCTTGATCATCATCTTTTTCAACTTCTACATGCTCATCTATCTTCTGCTTCTTTGATTTATTAGATTCAAGCTGCTCTTTTAGAACTTCTTTCTGTTCTTGTCTCACTACCTTTCACTAACTCTGTATCCATGTCTACAAATGTGTTTACTCTTTTCATTTCTTTGTCAAATAACATCTGAATATCCTCAAAGCTTTTGGTCTTCAATTGATTGTGCTTGTATCCAGCCATGTTTTTCAGATAAGTAGACATTGTATTTCTCTTTTTGATCTTTGTTGGTGGTTTTCTTCTTAGTCTTCTGCTATAAGATCTTGATAAAATGCTTCTTCCCTTTGATTCATGAGCTCCAAAACAATCTTGACTTTTCTTCTAATAGATAATTCTCCTGGCTCGCTTTTGCCTGGAATTCTTGCAGCTAGACTCATAATTACTCCATCATTGCTGGAACTTATATCTCTTCTTCAATAAGGTTGCAACTATATTCTCTTTGTCCTGCAGCTTTCTACTTCTTCTTCTAATTTAGATTCTAATTTATAAGCTTGTAGTTTTGAGAACCATCTTTATCAAAATTATCTGATCTTTCTTTCTTCAAGCAGGGTCTTTTCAGGCTCAACCATTTTTGCCTTGCCTTTGTCTTTAGCCTGTGGAAGTTGTGATGGTTGTGAAGGTGATGTTGTTGTTGTAAATTCACTTGGTTCTTGAACTATAACCCCTCTAGCCTTGGGTTTTGCTATCTGTCGTTTTCTATTAAAAGTTGAGGCTTGGTCAATGTATTCAACATTAGCAAGTAGTAAATACTTCACATACTCGAGTAGTAATTGGATCAGCAATACTAACATCCTTTTTAGCCATATCAACCTCTTTCTCTGCCATATCTTGTTCATTATCAAGAACACCAATATCAAACATTAAATTATCACCATACCTAACTTGATTCTCATCAACTAATGTAACCTCTACATCTTGGTCAATTTCATCAATTTCCCTCCCCTGTTTGGATGCATCCTCCTGATCACCCAAACCTTCATCTTTAGAGGAAACCACTCTTGCAGATCTACCAACCTTGTATAACCTTCTGAGCCTGTGATTTCTTAACCCTTTCTTCTTCTCAAGTTTCTTTACTCTCTCTTTCAATTCAGTAATCTCTACAGTTGTAGCTTGAGAGGTCTTAGTGTTCTCTAAGCCAAGAACTCTTTCAGGCAGTTTTGTACAAAGTTCTAACAATTCATTTAGTTTCTGTTTATCCTCACCACTGAGTAGTGGATCATTGGAATGTATAGGTACACTTTCCATATTTTTAGTCTCATCTGCCATAGGTTGTGTAAGATCACTAGGTTGAGAAACCTCAGTGTTCTATTTCTTGATATTCCTAGGCTTTTGCTTCTTTGGAGGTTGTGATGATGATGGTTGATTAATGGTGGATGTGTGTTGGGGAACATTAGGCATTTCAAAACCTTCACCCTCTTCTTGAGCTTAAACCATCATTGTTTCAAATAAAGGGGTAACTCTCCCAAAAAAACGTTTTCCTTCTCTCTTCATATTTGCAAAGACCTTCTTAGTGTGAGAAGGTGTAACATAAATTTCTTTATGTTTGGTCATTCCTTTAACTTGTTTATCCAGGAACACTTGCACAAACCTTGAATACATTAGAAATTTAACTCCACCCTCTAAGTTCTTTACCATATTATCAAAAATGTACTTAGAAAAGTTGAATTTTTGGTTTATAACAAGACAGATGATGGCTGAGGCTATAGTGCTACTAAATTCATTCCAAGTAGTAGTCTTAGCACTAAGGCATTGCAGAATTGTATGGATAAGAAATTTCCATTAAGGTAAAAGGAAAGCTTTATAGAATGTAAGCTTTTGTGTAAGATTTTCATACCCTATTCTTTCCAGTTCTGCAAAAATGGTAGCATTGGGTAGACATTCAATACCTTCAACATCTTTTAATTGAAGAGCTCTTCTCACACTCGTCTCAGTGACGATCACTTTCTTCCCATCTACTAGGGCTTGTATCTGCACTTCCCCATTGACAGTTTTTGCTTTAGCAGTAGCCCATAACCACTTAATGCATGAAGTATAGATGGTGGGATTCACCATTATCGCATATCTGATAGAACTTGCATCAAAAAGTCAATAATTCCTTCAAACCCATCACTTTCTTCGGGTTTCTCCAAAACCGCAACCAAATTGTGAGTTTCAGCAAACTTTAGGTTCGACATTGTGTTGGGTTTTGATGATGAATGATCAAATTGAGTTAGGGTTTATGATTAGAGAGTATATCAAAGTGTAAAATCGATCAAATGAGTGATTGAAACCCTTAATCGAAGTATTTATGAAATTACCCTAAACATCATTAACTTGAACTAGCAGTACTAAGTTAAGCCTAATAGCATTAACTTACCCAGCAGTAGTAACCCAGCAGTAATAAGTTATGCTTGGCAGTATTAACTTAATCGGCAGTAGTAAGTTTATGCCTAACAACATTAACTAATACTAGCAGTAGTAAGTGTATGCCTAGTAGCATTAACTTTGAGTCACCAACATTAACTCTAATTTCATTCCAAAAAGCATTTCCATCATCAATTTTGATTCTCACAAGCTCTCTTTCTATTTTTATTCTCACTATATCTCTCAATTCTTTTTCTCACTGAATCAATATGTCTGTTTTTATATGTTGGATCGTTTTACTGAATAGATCTTAACCTTTAGCTTGCAAAGAGTTTGCTCCTTTAGATAATTCTAAAGCAACAATAATAAAACACTGAGTAAACACTATTGATTATCCAGAATCTAATCAATAATGCTAAGAAGAACAATATCGAATATCACAAAAGAACTTTTATATTAAACTTTGAATCTGCCTAGGTTACAGATTACAAACTATGATTTACTATGTGATCTCTATGATCTTTTGTAGAACTATATCTACTAACTATGCCTAGGGTTCCTTTTATAGACCAAGGAAACCCTAATGGGCTTTACAAAACGCGTATAAAGATAATGCATATCCTTTCCTAAGATATCTCATGCATATCTTTAACTCTAACTAATTTCTGCGTAAGCAGACTTAACTATTACATAAGCAGTATTAACTATTTAACACTACCAGTACTAACTATGATAATCCTTCTATAAGTACTAACTATGTAACTAGCAGAACTAACTATAATACACTAACAGAATTAAGTCTATTATACAAAATTCCTAACATTAAACTTTCAAAAAACCTAATCATATTTACTGGCTACTTTTCTAAACACTACAAAACTAAAAAAAAACTTTTTTAATTCACATATATACAAATGCAACTTCCATTGAATCCAACCCCACACAGCATATAAAAAATCAAAAGCTTTAGATTATAACATGGATTAATTTTAACACAAAAAGTACCTAAATTACTTGATTGACTCTACATCAGCTTGCATCAGCTGCGCATTGCCACTTAGGATATTCCCTCACAAAGTTTCAACCTAAGCATCTTGTAAAGTAAACAATCTAAACAGCTTAGATGTTGATAAATTAAACCTCACATAATTCTGGTACTTCACTGGGACATCGATGTGAGGTTAGTACAAATTGAAAATAGATTCAATCAGATCATATTGTTTTTTTCTAAACAAATGAAATGAGCTTGATGCATCAGTAATCATTGCATTGAGATGCTTGTTCGAGTTCTTCGTGTTGGGAATAAATATTCATCAAGAGTTAATACTGCCAAGGTATAACTAACAGTACTAATGGAGTTAGTACTGCCAGTAACTGCCAGTACAAACTTAGTACTGCCAATGTTAGTTAATACTGCTAGAAGAAATGTTAATACTGCTGATGGTTAATGCTGCTGACTTGGAGATAAAGATGCAAAGAGATAAATATGGAATGTATATCTTATATATTTTAGGAAGATACGTATATGTTTATAATTGTAATTGATCCTAAAAGTTTGGTAGTTATCTTGTAAAGGACTCCTTGTGGTGTATAAAAGGAGATCCTAGGTTAAGGTTTTATATATACTTAAGAGACAGATATACATCTTAGAGAAAGAACATATAGCTTCAAGGTTGTAAACCCTAGTACTAAGCAAGAGTACTCGTATTATTGATCTAATAATATTGAAGCATTTTGTGTTTTATTCATTGTTCATTGTTTAGTACTGTTTCATTGATTAATACTTCTAGAGTATTGAAGTGTAGATTCCGCATACACTTTGATATACAAACAAAGTCTCTACCATTGTTATTTTGGATTCATCCAAGGTAACATACACTTTACAAGGTAAAGAATCGATCAAGGCTTGGGATCAACAAGTGGTATCAGAGCCTGTGCTTTGAGAAACTTTGATCTAGAAGTAATGGAGTTGGAGAATACACAGAACAATGCTTTGGCTAAGCTTCCCATGCTCAAACTCGGGGAGTATGAGATGTGGGAGATCAGGATTAAACAGTATTTTCAGATCCAGGATTATGCTCTATGGGAGGTCATAGAGAATGGGAATTCATGGGTACCTATTCCTGTAACAACACCACCAGAAAGTGGTACATCAACAACAACAAAGATGACTGTGCCTGCTACTATTGAAGAAAAGACATGTAAAAAGAATGATGTAAAGGCAAGAAGTCTACTGCTCATGGCACTGCCCAATGAACATCAACTTACCTTCGACCAGTATGTTGATGCTCAATCAATGTTTGCTGCAATTAAAGCTCGATTTGGAGGCAATGAAGCAACAAAGAAGACACAGAAGGCTCTGTTGAAACAACAGTATGAAAACTTTAGTGCTTCAAGCTCAGAATCACTTGATTCTATCTTTAACAGGCTTCAAAAGCTTGTTAGTAGATTGGCAATTCTGGGTGTGGTTACTCCTCCAGAAGATCTAAATGTAAAATTTTTAAGGAGCTTACCTTCTGAATGGGATACACATGTTGTAGTTTGGATGAACAAACCTGATTTTGATACTATGGGTTTGGATGATCTGTACAACAATTTTAAAATTGTTGAACAGAAGGTTAAGAAATCTGCTGGTGCAAGCAATGATGATAAAAACTTGGCATTTGTAACTACTTCAGGTGCAAGCAGTACTAATAATATTAATACTGTTAACCCTGAAGTTAGTACTGCTACCACAAAGGTTAATACTGCCAGTACTGAAATTTGTACTGCTAGCTTTAGTGATGCCACAGTATATGCCTTTCTATCCACTCAACCAAAAGGGTCTCAACTAGTTCATGAAGACCTTGAGCAACTTCATGATGATGATTTGGAAGAAATGGATTTAAAGTGGAATATGGCACTACTAAGCATGAGGGCAAGAAAGTTCTATCAGAGAACTGGAAGGAAAATCATCATTGATGGAAGCAATACTGCTGGATATGATAAATCAAAGGTAGAATGTTTCAACTGCCATAAAATGGGACATTTTGCCAGGGAATGCAGAGCACCTAGGAGTAAAGACAACAGAAATTGGAATCAAGGTAGCTCAACAAAGACTGTAAAGATTGAAGATGCTTCTGAAAAGGCAATGTGTGCTATAGATGGTGCTGGCTTTGATTGTAAATGTGACCATGGCCAGAGGAAGAATTGCAGGCAAACATGGCTCTAATGGCATTCTCAGATTCTGAGGTAAAAAATGATAAATCTTGTTCAAAAAATTATCTGAAAAACTATGATGTTGGGAATAAATCTTCACAAGAGTTAATACTGCCAAGGTATAACTAACATTACTAATGGAGTTATAACTGTCAGTAACAATCTATAGTACTGCCAGATTTTAGTTATAAAAGCTAGAAGAAAGATTAATTACTTCGCGATGGTCGAATGCTGTTGACCTTGGAGATAAGGATTGCAAACGAAAAATTAAGGACTGTAAAACCTTTATATTTTAATTTGAATTTTAACTAACTTCCCTAAAAGTTCGGCATTTATCTTGTAAAGACTCCCTTGTTTGTTGATAAAAGGAGAACCAATTTTAAGGTTTGAATAGTAGTACCCGCTCACTTAAAGATTTTTAGATACATTTTAGAAAAGAAAAGCTCAATTGTAACCCTAGTACTACAAGAGTACTCCGTATTATTCAAATAATATTTGAAGCAGTATTGTTTTATTCATTGTATTCTTTGGTTGATTACTATTCCATAGATAAGTACCTCTAGAGTAGTCAAAGTTAATATTCCAGCATACACTTTGGTATACAAACAAAGTCTCAACCATTGTTTATTTTAGATTTCTCTAAGGTAACCAAATATCTTTACAAACGTAAAGAATCGATCAAGTTGTGGGATCAAGCAATAAGAAATCAGAGCCTGAGCTTTTGAGAAACTTTAATCTATGATGGGCTGAGTTATGGTGCTCAGCACCAGGGGAGGGCAACACAGTGGCTTAGGGGCTTTTTGGGCTTATGAAATAAGCTCTCAAGAGCTTTTTGGCCAAATCCAAGCACAAACAGAATTAAAGGGATGACTAGTGAGCTTATATTCAAAAGATGAGGGCTTAGGGCTTAATTAAAGCTGCTGATATTTGGGCTTAAAAATGGTGGTTCTTAAAAAATTTGCAAAGCCAACTTTGACTTAAATTGTCAAAGTAAAAGGGACAGAACAAATGGTGTTTCAAAATGGCTAGAAACAACCATAATAAGCACAACAAAGAGTGTGCTTAAGCTGCATAAGCAGCTTGAGCACTTAAGCTCATTTTAGCTTATTCAAATTTTGACAGAAACCAAAAGACACTTAAAAATTTATTCTTACACTAAAAGCTGTGATTAAAAAGGCTTAATAAAGCCTACACACTCAGCCAAAAGTGGCTGAGTGCACTTGACCCATGCCTCTTCCCATTTGACCCATTTTGGGACTAAACCAAACACCCCCTTATTTTATAAAAAGGAGTTGTAAACTGATTTTTGGTAAAAGTAGGCTAAGAAAAGTGATTACAAGTGAACTTTAATAACTTTTAACACATGTTTAATCAATCTAAACAGAATTAAATAGCTTAAATCATATTTCAAATTTTGACAAATGCAATATCACAAAAACTCTTAACTTGTATTGAAACTGAAAGTAATACAACAAAAACTTAAAAAGAACTGAGTACAATAATTTTTAAATGCAAACTTAAGTAAAATTTACACTAAGAAAAGGAAAAAAAAAGTTATGTTGTTTCGGCTTGCTCTCTTCTCTTTTATAGAGGCTCTCAGCCTTCTATTGGACTTGGGATGAGTTAGCTGTGAGTGTACAACACCTCCAAAGCAATCCTAACCCTTCGTTGTTTCTTGTACATCATCTCACCATTGAAGGGGGCTTCGTGTTGTGTGATTTTGCCAGGACTTCCGTCACCGTAGTAGGTCTCGGCCATTTGGTGATAGCTTCAACCTTTGATGGATCCATAATGATGCCGTCTGCAGATACAATATGACCAAGGAAAGCGACTTGCTGTAACCAGAACTCGCACTTCGAAAACTTCGCATACAACTTCTTCTGTCTAAGAATCTCCAACACAATCCGTAGATGTCGCTCATGCTCTTCTTCAGACTTGGAGTAAACGAGGATGTCGTCGATGAAAACAATAACGAACTTATCAAGGTACTCGTGGAAAATACGGTTCATCAAATCCATAAACACGGCAGGAGCATTAGTCAGACCGAAGGGCATAACCAAGAACTCGTAGTGGCCATAACGCGTACGAAAAGCAGTCTTAGAAATATCCTGCTCTCTCACACGAAGCTGGTGATAACCAGATCGCAGATCAATCTTAGAAAAATATTTGGCCCCTTGCAGTTGGTCAAACAAATCGTCGATTCGCGGAAGAGGATAGCGGTTACGAATCGTAATACGGTTGAGTTCGCGGTAATCAATACACAAGCGCATGCTCCCATCCTTCTTCTTAACAAATAAGACCGGTGCACCCCAAGGCGAAACACTGGGTCTAATAAAGCCATTCTCCAACATCTCCTGTAACTGCTCCTTTAACTCTTTCAATTCAACAGGTGCCATACGATACGGAGCCTTTGAGATAGGTTCAGCACCGGGAATTAACTCAATGCCAAATTCAATCTCTCTAGCCGGAGGAAGTCCAGGAAGTTCATCGGGAAAAACATCAGCGAATTCACAAACAACAGAAAGATTTTCAATATTAGGACTCTCCAAAGATGTGTCCATAACAGAAGCCAGAAAACCTTGGCACCCATGAGAAATCAAGGTACGTGCCTTCATAGCAGAGATGAGCTTAACGGACTTAAGCGGTGAGGAACCATGATAAACAAATTCAGGTTGGCAAACGTTACCAAAGATCACAGTCCTAGCATAGCAGTCAATGGTAGCTCGATGAGAAGCCAACCAATCCATGCCAAGAATCACATCAAAGTCGAACATATGGATAGGAAGCAAATTCGCAGGACGAATACGATCATCAAAACGTAGAGGGCAGTTAACATATTCATGGTCAATAAGCATATGGTTCTTCATTGGGGTTGAAATGATTACACGTTCAATTAATGGTGTAGGAGTCATATTAAGTTTCTACGGGTAGTCACCATCTGAACGATCGAGAAAACGATTAGCAAACGAAAACAAGATAGGTTACGGAAGAGAGTTACGCAGAAGGAACCTAATGTCTACCCAATCCTCTATAGTACTGAAGTATTGGCCGCTCTGATACGAGTCATAGCATAAAACCAGTTTCTGTAGAAGGAGGTAGTCTAGCATACTCTGCTTCTGCTTCCCTTGGGGACAATCCTTCACCTTACGTTGAGTAGACCCGCAAGTAAAACATCCCCCAGTAGCCTTATAACAAACACTCGGATAAGGCTTTCCACAGGTAGTACAAAGAGGTGGAGGAGGCAAAGTCTCAGTAGACCTCCTCTGACCTGCAGAACCTGAAGTTGACCTTGGTTAAATTCCGAGTTGATTGACTTGTCTCGGCGCTTTGGTATTTGTTTGTACCCTGACCCTGGCAGGGTCATTTACCAGTCATTACCAGCAAACCTATGATCCTGACCCGAAAATCCTGTCATTTCGAATCATAACCCCGGTCCTGATGACCCCGATGCTCAACACTCTAGTCCTGACGACCCCTATACTCTTGCTGACCCTGGTCATAACGACCCTTGTTCTCCTAGTGGCCTGTGTCCCCTGTTCTGGAAATCCGTATTTACCAGCTCTATCCCGGCTTATTCGAATTTCCATCTCATGAATAACTCGGATGTTACGGGCGGCAGCGCAACTTGCGCTAAATTCGTTTAATCGTTATACGATCGGTCCAAAACCCACTTCTTATAGCCCCCACTTGAAAATGTCTAGCTGCCTCTGAGGCATCTCCAGCAGTAGCTCCATAAAAACTAGCCAATCTAGTGAACCTCTCCATGTACTCCCCAGAATTCTTCGATCCCAGATGACTTATCGACCTTACTCACGCTCTTAACGTTGTTGTTCAGATGCCGGAAAAGGACTGTTGCTAAATTCTTCTCACGAAAAGAACCCAAGTACAAGTATTGGCAAAAAGCATCGCCTTCCACCTGAATGTACGCAAATGAGCTTTCCACCCGCTCAGTGCATACCTCTAGTTTAAAGCAAGCAAGACGGTCTTGAAGTTGTCGGGACAACCCAATACTTGAAATAAACTTATACCCCTTATGCGTTAATCCAGTCTTCTGCTCGGCAGGTGTAGGCAGCAGACCGAAACGCAAGGCGGATTTTATTAGTAAACCTTTCGAATCAAAATGAATCCATGGGGTTATAGTATTATCAACACCACTCAACACCTGAAGCTATCCAGCACCATTCCTGATGTCATGGTGATATGAGTCTCAAAAGCAGCAGTAAGGGTTAGGGAGAGATTTGGCACAGCAGCATTAAATCATGGCCTCGAAGGTGGGAACATCGTCATCCGAGTTTCTACGGTTAGTCACATCTGGAAACGATCGAGAAAACGTATTAAGCAAACGCAAACAAGGATAGGTTACGGAAGAGAAGGTACGCAGAAGGAAACCTAATGTCTACCTATCCCACAGGTCTATAAGCCTAAGCTCTAAGTATAAGACATCGTCTGATTAAACCTAGGCTATGATACCATTAAATTGTAACGGCCCAACCATAAGGGTTAGGAAGTTATTACAAATAGGGTGTGACATCAAGGCTACATAATAATAACACAAGCATTAACAGCGGAAGTCTCAAATAATTAACCAAAGGAAAGTAAGTCAATTGAATTTAGGTATCATAAGTTCTTAAAGGACCATTGATCACGGGGAACCTTACTCCTAAAACGTTATATATATGATATAAATAAATTCAAGGATGAGAATCGTGTAGATCAAGAAAACCGGTAGCAGGTATAGAGTTGTTTCCCGGGTCGTTATGTCCCAACGAGGTTAGAGTGGATATCGACGTACGACATGATGATTGGTGTTTGAATTATGACCAAGGATGAGGTTTATGATTTGGAACTAACACTGATAAGCTATGTATATAAAAATAAACAAAGAAATAAGCTAGGAACAAGAATAAAGCTAGATTGGAAAAATTATTAGACTTTTACATAAAACACAAGTAAGCTCAAATAAACTTAAGACAAATTAAATAAAGCTAAACTGACTCTGAAATAAGCAAATTCAAAAGCAATTACAGCTAAACTAAGCAAGGAAACTCAGCTGTTGATAACTACATGTACTAATAGTTTCTTTAACTAACAGTACTAACTTTGAGTGTACTGCTAGCTTTAAAAGTTAGTACCGCTAGCTTTAACAAAACATAATGAAACGAGAAAAAAAAATAAAAACATAACAGAGGTTTACATACCCTAATAAGACTTCAGGAGTAAGAATAAGCAAAATAGAAAAACCAGATGGCAAAATGAGCTAAAAAGCTCACAATCCGTTTTAGTCCAAAGTCCTCAAAAATGTGACTAATTTAAAAAGTCGTTTTGTTTTTAGCCAAAACGCAAAACACGAAAGTTGTTCACAACATGTTTTTAAGCAACTTTAATAAAGACACCTTGCTAAAATAAGCACTTTATAAGCTCCAAAAAGCCAAATAAGCTGCTGATTGCAGAAAGTTGCTCAAACTTTTGGTTTTTGGTATTTTGGGGACACTACAAATCAAAAATAAGCTCAAATTCGAATGGAGAGTGTTTTGGAAGCTTATATGTTCTTAATCTGATCCAAAAAGCTTTTTCAACCAAACACAACTTAACTTAACTCAATTTGCATCAAAAAGTAGTAAACTCTAAAATTTTCCTAAATAAGCCAAAATAAAAATAAGCTAAAATCACCAATAAGCCAAACTGAAAAGTGGGCTTTTGGAAATAAGCTCACTAATGAGTCCTTATTAAGCCCACCTATTCACTTTTTTAAATAAGCCACTGAAATAAGCACAATAAGCACAAATGGCTACACTACTATTTTTTGGATTTTAATGAAAATAAGCACTTTTAGACCTAAAATAAGCTACTGAAATAAGCTCAAAACTTTAAACAAACCTCAAACAGATTTAGTTCACCCTCCAATGAGCTTATGTTCAAAAAATCATAACCTAAAACCTAATCTAACTAACCTAAAAGTGAGATCAAAAATTGGTGAACTACCGGTACTATACTGGAGTTTAGTACCGCTAGTTAAAAGTTAATACTGCTAGGCTTAAGTTAATACTGCTAGGCTTAAGTTAATACTGCTAGGCTTAAGTTAATACTGCTAGGCTTAAGTTAATACTGCTAGGCTTAAGTTAATACTGCTAGGCTTAAGTTAATACTGCTAGGCTTAAAAAAAAGTAGCAAAAATTGAACTAGCAGTTCTGAATTAGATAGTAAAGTAAGAAAAAGAGAGACGTACTACACCCTTGCTCATAACAGGGTCAAACAATGAATCTACAAGCTATAAGCTTGTATAAAACAGATTGTATAGATGAGAGGTACATAAGCCCATCCAGACTGGCTTATCATCCATAACATAGTGTGGTATATGTGAGAGTGATTTTAGGTAATTTTTATTTAACTACTTAACTTTTAAAAAACTTAACTTAATTAGAGCAGCATATAAAACAAGCTGTGTTGAGAGCTTTTTTAAACACAAAACACAACAATGAAGAAACTTAACACTTGAATGGTAAATTGACTTGAAAACTCAACTTGCATTAAACCTTGAAAATGTTACAAAGCTGAAAGCTAAAGCTGTGTTTGTAAATGAATTAAAAACTAAAAGTATTTAAAAACTACTGATTACTAAAAAAACTAAAACTAGATGCTTAATGGCTTACAAAAGCTCTATTTATAGCCAAAATTCTTGACTTGCTGCTTGTGTACTTTGGGAGTAAAACCGAAGTGTGATAGTTGTGTGGAGGGAATCTAAAGAAATCACAGCTTTGATTTCTTTTGGTTTCGTTGGTGACAATCTCAGCCATCGATAATGCTTTTTGGATAGGAGGGGATTTGTCTGCCAACATGAGATATTTATAAAATACTGGGGGGTTAGTAGTAGGGTGTTGAGTGATTTTTGTGCAGAGAAGTATAGGTGCAATAAACAGGGTGCAGGCTGGTTTTGGTATTGGCGGGAAAGCTGGGAAGGGTTTATTACAAGTTAGGGTTGTGACAGAGAGTAGGTTGTAAGATGATTAAGGGTACTGTTTGGTTTGATGTACAAGAAAGGCCCCTCCACAGTCAATCTTCTTTTCATTCTTTATTTCCCCTTTTCTTTCTTTTATAAATGAAGTTCCCCAAATTGGCATAATCAGCCCCCGTGGTTTATATGATAATATAACTTAGGGGTTTGGCATTTTTGACCCCTCAAGTTATATTTTTCTTTGCTTTTTCTTCTCGGAGTAGACTTTACTTTGATTTGGCTTCGGTCTCCACACATTTTCATCCCGTGTCCTGTTTTGTCTCTTTTGATGGTTTTTCATCCTTTGTGGAGATATCCGTTCCTGCACAAACAAATGCAAAACTACAAACTTATTCTGGCAGTTTTTGTCTATTTTTGGTTCATTTAAGCCGTTTTTAGAGGTAAAAGTTATGTGTATTAAGCAATATCAAATCCCCCAACTAAGGTTATTGTGTGTCCTCAAGCTAATGTTTTGATGTAAACAATGTAAGCCCGTTTTCAACCATTGTCTGACTTTTACATAACTACAACTAATTTTTTGAATTTTCTCATTTTTTTAACAAGTTTGGACTTTCTTGATTATTAATAATGGGATCATAGATGAGAAGCGCCTAGTTAGAGTGATCTACGGATGTCCTGTCAGGATATATTCATCGTCCTCGATTTTTCACCAAGTTCCAGCTAAGCATTTAACAAGATCATTGTCGATATTAAGTTTTATATGTTAAGCCCTCATACTTATGACTTGTGAACTTTCAACTCCCAACATGGATATACGATTGAATGTGTGTACTCATTTTAATTTAACCATAGACCAACTTATTTTCATAGTCATAATTCAAAATGAATCATGACTCAAAGCAACAACTTATTAAGACTTCGTAACTTGATTTCGAGATTTAAACTTTAGAACTTTTTGCAACATATTTAACATTATAATCATAAGTTCTTTAAAGCTTAGGAATGCGTTGCTTAGTTTGAACCCCTACCTCGCGGTTAACGGAGTAGGATATCACAACCAACGACCGGTGTTTCTTAGTTTGAAACCCACCCCGTTGCTAGCGTAGTGGGAAATCACATCAACACCTTATTCCTAATATGGCTAAGGATTGGTGTCTTAGTTTGAACCCTCAAGTTAGACCTTTCTTCCAAGTGAGATATCACGACACACCAAATCTCTAGAAGTAAAGACGTCTTAGTTTGAACCCCCACCTCGTTGCTAGCGGAGTGGGATATCACGACACATCTTTAACTTGCTCCATAATATCAACTGCATGCTTCATTGGCAAAATTTCCATATTCATGCATTTTTGCATTCACATTTCATTCATGCTTCTTTGGCATTTATCTTTTAAATCACTATAAAATCTCGCTTTTGAAAACTCAAGTTACAAATTTTAGGCTTTTTCTGAAAACATCGATTGACTTAGTTGAATTAAATTGAGTACGTCTGATTAGGTGGATTAGGAAATTCACGGGATGTGGTAAACAGAAGTTACTGTATAAGTTGTTAGATGAATCTTGCTTCAGCACATAAACTTTTTATTTATCTCTATCATACTCGTTCTTCACATTTTTAAAATTCAAAGCTATAGAATTCGTGAAAGCTTGGCCTAAAGGAACTAGCTAGGGCTCAACACGCCCGATCAAGTCAAAAATTATTCTTATTCTACCCAAAAGAAAAGCAAAACTGTGACAAAACACTTATTATATTTTTGAAAATTTTTCAATTTTTTCATTTTTTTGGTATTTTGGTGGTAAAAACGGGTTTACGTGGTAACAATGCTGCAGGCAACAATCAAATCGAAGATACCCCCCCAAACTAGAACTAAACATCGTCCTCGATGTTTTGAAGGGTATTACATTAATCCTAAGGCCATTTATGAGGTATGCCAAAAGATAAAACGTTAGTCGATAAGATTAGGATATCGGATTCCCAAATGAAGCTGAGGATGTGAAACTCTTGATGAATGACAAAACTGAGAGTCTTCACAATCCGGGCAATCCTGGACAATAAACAATAACAACAACATGGAAACACGGGTAATGGAAAAGACAAGCTATCTCACAAAATAACAACACTTATTTATATCACAACTACGGATAAGCATGGGGTGCCTCCCACGAAGCGCTTGTTTAGGGTCGCGATGCTTGACCCATCACAAGGATTTATTGATCCTTGGGGAAAGTTTGGAGATCTGGAACTACCAAGTGTGGTACGTTCCCTCCAAAGTAATGCTTGACGCGATGACCATTCACTTTGAAATTTGGCCCGTTGGCTTGAGAAAGCTCAACAGTGCCGTACGGAAATACTCTAGTGATGGTGAAAGGGCCATTCCAACGGGATTTTAGTTTGCCCGAGAAAATCTTTAATCTGGAATTAAAGAGGAGGACTCGATCACCAATGTTGAAAACACGGTTTTTGATCTTGGAGTCATGGAGCCTCTTTGTTTTGGCCTTATAGATCAAAGAGTTCTCATAGGCATGATCACGAAGTTCATTAAGTTCATTGAGTTGAACTTTCCGGTGATCACCCGTAATTACAGGATCGAAGTTTGCTTGCTTTAAGGCCCAGTAGGCTTTGTGCTCAAGCTCGATCGGAAGATGGCATGCCTTTCCATACACAAGCTTGTAAGGAGTACACCCGATGGGTGTTTTGTAAGCTGTGCGGAAGGCCCATAGTGCATCATCTAGTTTGTCCGACCAGGAGGCACGGTTTTCACCTATGGTCCTTTCAAGGATTCTTTTCAAGCCACGATTTGATACTTCCACTTGCCCACTTGTTTGTGGGTGATAAGCGGTGGAGAGACGGTGAGTAACTCCATATTTCTGCATGACTTTTGCAAACTGGTCATTACAAAAATGGGTTCCGCGATCACTTATGATTGCACGGGGAGCACCAAATCTGGCGAAGAGAGATTTCAGAAATTTGCAAACTACTCGGGCATCATTGGTGGGGAGCGCTTTCGCTTCAACCCATTTTGACAAATAGTCGACTGCCACGAGAATATACTTGTTCCCTCGTGAAGACGGGAACGGGCCCATAAAGTCGATGCCCCACATGTCAAAGATTTCACAAACTTGGATGGAGTTTTGAGGCATCTCATCACGTTGTGAAGTTTTTCCTTGACGTTGGCACGAGTCACAGTTCTTGACAAACTCGTGGGCATCTTTATAGATGGTGGGCCAGAAGAAACCGGAGTCAAAGATCTTTTTGGCTGTGAGGTTTGCACCATGATGTCCCCCGGTGGGTCCATTGTGGCAAGCTGAGAGAATCTCAAGAGCTTCATTGCCGTGCACACATCGCCTGATCACTTGATCCGCACAAATTTTAAACAAGAAAGGGTCGTCCCAGAAATAGTGTTTAACATCTTTGAAAAACTTGTTTTTCTGCTGGGTCGACATGCCCTCACTTATGATTGCACGAGGGGCACCAAATCTGGAGAAGAGAGGTTTTAAGACATTGGCATAACACGCGGGCTCATTGGTTTTTGTTCCCCCCCCCCCCCCCCCCCCCCCCCCCCCCCCCCAAGGGAGCGCTGTTGCTTCACCCATTTTGATAAGTAAACGAATGCCACGAGTATACTATTTTAAGGATGTGGTGGGAAAGTTGGTCAAGAAAGTCAAAGCAATGGAGGTAAAACTCAAGACCAAGAAAAGGAAGGTGGTTGTGAGTGATTCTGACCAAGAAGAAGGAGGAGAGCAAGATGTGGATTTGGATGCTCTACTTGCATTGGCTAATGCAGCTGTGATTGTTGATTCCAATATTCCTCCTGGTGGTGCTTCTAGTTCCCATATTCCTACTGATGTTCCTACTGGTGTTGCTCCTGCTGGTGTTTCAAACAAAGGAAAAACTCCAATGGTGGAAGAAGACATTACTGTCAAAGAAAGGACACTAAAGCAGATGGAAGATGATAGACTTGGTGAGGAGGCTGCAAAGAGGTTACATGATGAAGAACAAGCTCAAGTGGACAGACAAAGAGCAGAGCTGAACAGAAGGAGACAACAAGAAGTTCTTGCTTCAGCCATGTATTATACTGAGGCTGATTGGATCAACATCATGGCTCAGGTTGAAGCTAATGCATCTCTTTCCAAGACACTGTTGGGTGATGATGTGACTGAAGACAACTTCCCAGTCAGGATGGCTGCTTTGATCAAGAGGAAGAAACAAGCTCTTGCTGAGAAATTGGCAAAGGAAAGGATGGAAAGGCCAATGACTCCGGTACAACAAAGAACCTACATGAGACAATTTGTCAAGAACCAAAGTAGTGCTCTCTACTCTACTGGATGGACTAAGGCTAAGGTGGAAAGTTTCACTGATGCACAATTGAAGGAGGAGTTTGAAAAGATTCAAAAGGCTCTAGCAAACACTCAGGTTCAAGCCTTTAGCAGGACTTTGAAGAGGACAGGTCCTGAGTTAGAAGAACCTTCCTCCAAGCAGCAAAAGTCTACTGAAGCCCCCATTCCATCTGTGCCTGATGTTCCCCAACCACCAGTTGTTTCTTCACCCAAATCTTCTGGCACAAGGAGGAAGTCTCTTGGCAGGAATCGTCTAACTAAGCCCAAATCTATACTTAAAGAATTGGATTTAGATGCAGATGATAAGACATTCATCAAGGTTGTTTCTGATGAGGACTCTACAGATGAGGCTCCTATTCTTTGGTCTGCTCTTGCTGGTTGGGAGGTGATCTCTACTCCTCTGGGAGAAATTAATGCTCTTTACAGGTCGGATCAGTCTACCAAACATTTTACCACTCTAAGGGAGATCCTTCATATGGTGGATAGACAGGATCTATTGAAGTTGTATGGCATGGTGGTCACATACTATGAAAACCATCTTGTTGCTGGTGCTGGATTGATGTTATGGGGTGATCTTCAGGTGTTGATGGATTCTCAAGAAGGTGGTAAGGGTTCTTTCGTTTGGAATCATCAATCTCTTTGGCAGATTAGAAGTTGGAGGCTGTATACTCTTTCCAATGTTCATGTCTTGGAAACTGTTTCTGGAGAGGTGTTGTACATGTTTGCAGATGTATCTTATCCTCTCTCAGTGAAGCTCATGGAAAGGATGCTAAAGCACAAGTTGGAGATTGACAAGGATGTTGTGGGCAATGACATGACTACTGCTGAGCAATTGATTCGGTTCATCAAGAATCAAATTGCTGCTGCCCAAGTTTCTCCTGTTTGATCATGGTACTCTGTAACTCTATCGTATATATTCTAACTTTTTGCTGTGTCCAAACTGTATTTTGATATATAACTCTATTTTGTGTAGTTTGTCTTAAATGGTTTTCACTTTTTGTTTTAGTAACAAGTGTTTTGATAAAAGGATTTTGGCAACTGACAAGCTTTGGTAATATGTTCAAATAAGTTTTGAGTCTTTGGTGTGCAAAGTTGTTTTTGTTTCAGGCACACATGGTCCATAAAGTAAACTATTTTCAGGGTTTGGGTGTTGGTTAACCACCACACAACAAATGGTGTTCAACTCACCATGTCTCACAGACAAGAAAGAGTTGATTCACCATGAGGGTACGGCTCTGGTGTGACTCTCAAATCCGTTGATAGCTTTAATAGTTTGCTCAAAACTATAGGGTCTTTAACTCACCCATGCTTCATTTGCTGAGAGTTGAAATGGTTATCAATTCACCATGGATAATGCCCTTATTGGGAACCAAAGGATTGGCTAGTCCTGAGCAAACGGCTACAGGTAAAGACATATAAAATCCGTTTATGGCTGTGATGATTTGCCAAAAATCATTAGGGTATTCCAATTCACCAATGATTCATGTTCTAAGAGTTGGACTGGTTACTAATTCACCAGGGTGATGTCATGATTCCACCAAAGGATTAGCTAGCCCAAGAGTGAGTAGCTACTTGGTAAAGGCTTATCAAATCTACTCATGTTGCTGCGGTGGTTCCAAAGTCTGTTGCTGGTTCAAGATTTCCTGAAGGTTCTTCAATGTTGCTGACTTTTGATGTTCAAGTTCAACAAGGCTACGAAGACTGCAAACTATATGGTTCTTGAAGGTGTTCTTATGAAAAATAAAGATGCTGCTTCCTCTAGAGACATTCAGCTGATATGTGCAGAATTTTCAAGTATTCAAGTCAAGACTCAAGCAGATTGGATGTTGCTGCAAAGTTCATATTTCAATCCTCAAGGTTCAAGACTGAAGATCTATCTAGAAACTGGAAATTAACATAGTCAAATTCCAGTTTAGGGGAGGATTGTTAGGAATAATTGTAATACTTAGTTTCTACTAGTAGGTATGTAGTTCCTACTGGTAGAGTAGTAGTTCCTACTGGCAGGTATGTAGTTCCTGCTGGTAAGGTTATTATCATAGTTAGTCCTGGTAGGCTAAGTCTAGTTCCTACTGGTAGAGTACTTAGTCCTGGTAGAGTAAAATAATTATTCCAGGATAAGGTTTTAGTTAGTTAGAGATGAGGATATGCATGAGCAAAATTAGGAAGAGTCATGCATATTATTCTCACATGTTTTTAGTAGATGCCGATTAGGGTTTCACCACTATAAAAAGAACCCACGGCTTAGGGAAACAAACAGATCCAAAAAACACAATTCTCCTTGTTCGTTAATAGAAATCCATAGAAGGATCTTTTAGTTTTTATCAGTCCTGTTCTTCTAGTCTGTGTCTTCTTATTAGTTGTGTCTATATTTCCGCGTTAGACATTAGCTTTCTTAAAGCAAAGTCTCTCTTGTTGTGATTAGCTTGTGATTACATAGGGTGTTATCACCACCCTATCAGGCAGTTAAGATATCTTAGAGTGGGATCCAACTGAGTATTTGAGAATATCGTCAATGAAACACAATCACAAACTTGTCCAAGTATGGTTTGTACACACGGTTCATGAGGTCCATGAATACCACAGGTGCGTTGGTCAACCCAAAGGCATAACTTGGAACTCATAGTGTGCGTATCGTGTTTCTGAAAGCAGTCTTGGGAATATCTTCTTCTCAACCTTAACTGAGATAACCTGACCATAAGTACAATTTCTTTGAGTAGAGTCGACATGGATCCTTGTAACTGGTCTAGGTAATTAATTCTTCGGCTCATTGGTAAGGGATAACAATTTTTCACTGTATAGTTGTTCAACTCACGATAATGATACAATATGTCTCGTGTCAAAGGCCTCGAAGACTAAGTCATGGCTATGGCACCGACGTCTATCTCATCTGAACTTTGGTGCAATCAATCATTTAGCTAGACACGGTCTTGTTCGAGGTCTCCCTAAGCTAAAATTTGAAAAGGACCATCTGTGTTCTACTTGTTCAATGGGAAAAATCAAGAAGAAACCCCATAAACCTAAATCTGAAGACACCAACCAAGAAAAACTCTATCTTTTGCACATGGATCTTTGTGGACCAATGCGTGTCGCAAGTGTTAATGGAAAGAAGTACATCCTCGTTATTGTCGATGATTACTCTCGATTTACATGGGTAAAGTGCTTAAAGTCAAAAGATGAAGCTTCAAATTTCATAATCAAGTTTCTCAAGATGATCCAAGTGCGGCTTAAAGTGCATGTCCAACGAATCAGAACAAATAATGGAACCGAGTTTGTTAATCAAACTTTGCATGAATTTTATGAGAAGGTTGGCATCTCTCATGAAACATTTGTCGCTCGCTCTCCACAGCAAAATGGTGTCATTGAAAGACGTAATCGTACACTAATTGAAGCTGCCCGCACAAGGTTAATTTATGCAAAAGCTCCGTTATTCTTATGGGCAGAATCAGTTGATACTGCATGTTACACCCAAAATCGTTCCATCATACGTCTTCGTCACGACAAAACACCATATGAGCTTTTACATGACAAACTTCCCGACTTATCATTTTTCCATGTATTTGGTGCACTCTGCTATCTGACAAATGATAGTGAGAACTTGGGTAAGTTACAACCGAAGGCTGATATTGGTATTTTCATTGGCTATGCACCCACAAAGAAAGCATTTCAAATTTACAACCGACGTACCAGACGTATTATCGAAATAATTCATGTAGACTTTGATGAGCTGACTGCGATGGCTTCTGAACACAGCAGTTCAGGACCCGCACTTCATGAAATGACTCCTGCTACAATCAGTTCAGGACTCGTGCCAAACCCTCCTCCTTCAAAACCGTTTATACCACCTTCAAGAACTGATTGGGATCTTCTGTTTCAATCGTTGTTTGATGAATTACTCACTCCTCTACCTAGTGTTGATTGCCCAGTCCCTAAAGTCATTGCCCCAATTGATGAAGTAGTGGCTCCAGTTCCCGCTGTATCAACCGGTTCACCTTCCTCAACAATAGTTAACCAATATGCACCATCACCTAGTAACTCTCAAACAACATCTAAAACTCAATCTCCTATCATTCCTAATGATGTTGAAGAATACAATCATGACTTAGATATTACACACATGAATAACGATCCGTTCTTTGGTATTCCCATTCTAGAAAATGAATCTGAAGCATCTTCTTCTTTGGATGGTTACATATCCACATGTCATGCAACCTGTTGGCTCAAAACACAGAACACGTTACGTAAATGGACTAAGGATCACCTTAAGGACAACATAAATCGGTGAACAAAAATCCAAGTCTCGTTTCTTACAAGACCCAACTCTATGAACAAGCCTATTTTGTTACTATGAGGTCTTTCTAACATCATTGAACAACGAACGATAAAGACGCATTAACTCAAGCATGTGGATTGAAGCAATGCAAAGGAGTTTCAAGAAAAATTCAATCCCTACTTAGAAGCCTGGGTTAATGACTAATTATATATCTATGAGTCCCTAGATCCAGGTTGGGTAAGTTCCAAACGTATTTTTTTTTTTTTTGGATTTTTGGATTTAAAATATATTCACAATCTATTTTAAACGGACAAGAGATAGACAACTTAAGCCAAATAATCGATCTTACTTCACGGTAGCTCTCAGAATGAAAAACGCACAGGTGAGCGGAGGAGTAGGAATAGCGCGAAGCTTATTTCTCCTTTCGGGTCGTAGTTCCTAGGAACAACCCTCCTTATACCCACTTTATAGTTTGTCAATCAGAATGAGGTGAGCCGTATATCGTAAGTGACACAGAAGGCAAGTTTTAAATCTTTGGTTCGAGTTGGGAACCAACAAGTTCACCGGAAGTTATTATGATAATACCTCAATTGAGAATATTATATTTTGGTATTTTTACCAATTTATGAATTTTATTTCTTTTTATGGAAAATGTTTTTATATTTTTGGTTTTTCTTTTGTTTTTAGATGATAATTATACTTAATAAGAGAAAATTAAAAATATTTTTGTACTTTTTATGTTTTTATAAAGAAAAATATATTCACAGATATAAACATAAATTGTCAATACGTAGCGATATTCTTTTGAAGCCTCCCCGGCAGCGGCGCCAAAAATTGACTCGCAGAAAACTTACACCTTTTTATGTATCAATAAATATAAATACATATATAAAAATACACAACAAGGATCAGGATCCGCGAGACCAAGAAAACCGGAAGCAGTATAGAGTGTTCCCGGGTCGTTATGTCCCAACGAGGCTAGAGATGGAATATCGAGTCACGAATGATGATTGGAGTTTGAATATGACAAGGATGAGGTTATGATTTGGAACTAACACTGATAAGCAAATGTATATAAAAATAAACAAAGAACATAAGCTAGAACAAGAATAAAAGCTAGAATTGGGAAAAATACTTAAAACTTTTACACTAAAACACAAGTAAGCTCAAATAAACTTAAGACAAATCAAATAAGCTAAGCTAACTCTAAATAAGCAAATTCAAAAAGCAATTAAGCTAAACTAAGCAAGGAAACTCAGCAGTACTAACAACAGTACTAACAGTTTTAACTAACAGTACTAACTTTGAGTTAGTACTGCTAGCTTTAAGAGTTAGTACCGCTAGTTCTAAGTTAGTACCGCTAGCTTTAACAAAACACAATGAAACGAGAAATAAGCAAATAAACCAAAACAGATGTTTACCTAACCCTAATAAGCACTTCAGGAGTAAGAATAAGCAACTAGAATAAACCAGAATGGCAAATGAGCTAAAAAAGCTACAATCCCGTTTTTAGTCCAAGTCCTCAAAAAGTGCTGATTTTAAAAAGTCGTTTTTAGCCAAAACGCAAAACACGAAAGTTGTTCACAACATGTTTTTAAGCAACTTTAATAAAGACACCTTGCGAAAATAAGCACTTTATAAGCTCCAAAAAGCCAAATAAGCTGCTGATTGCAGAAAGTTGCTTAAACTTTTGGTTTTTGGTATTTTGGACACTACAAACTCAAAATAAGCTCAAATTCAAAAAGGAGAGATGTTTTGGAAAGCTTATATGTTGCTTAATCTGATTCCAAAAAGCTTTTTCAACCAAACACAACTTAACTTAACTCAATTTGCATCAAAAAGTAGTAAACTCTAAAATTTTCCTAAATAAGCCAAAATAAAAATAAGCTAAAATCACCAATAAGCCAAACTGAAAAGTGGGCTTTTGGAAATAAGCTCACTAATGAGTCCTTATTAAGCCCACCTATTCACTTTTGGATTTTAATGAAAATAAGCACTTTTTATAGAACTAATTAAGCTACTGAATAAGCCTCAAAACTTTAAACAAACCTTAAAAGATTTAGTTCACCTCCAAATGAGCCTTGATTTTGTTCAAAAAATCTATAACCTAAAACTAATTATCTATCCTAAATAGTGAGATCAAAAAAAAGGTGAACTACCTGGTACTAACCTGGAGTTAAGTACCCGCTAGCTTTAAAAGTTAGTACCGCTATTTAAAAGTTAGTACCGCTAGTTTTAAAAACCTCTTAAAGTTTTCAAAAGTCATTCTATTCAAGCTTATTGAATTCTAATTGTTAAAAACAGATTATCAAAGAACAAAATAAGACACTTATAATCAAGAATAAGCACTTAAATAAACTGAATTAGTCTAACAGTTTTAACAACTGAACTAACAGTACTAACTAAGAAAGTTACACAAATCACTTTTAAACTAACAACTAAGATAAGTTTGAGCATAACTTTCTGATAAAACACAATAATAAACATAAGATAACAAATAGGCACTTAATTAAGCAGTTCTAGTAGAAAAATAGAAAAGTAAGAATAAAGAGTGAGAGGATTACAACACCATTGCCCTCAATACAGGGCCTAAACCAATGTATCTACAAAGCTCTAGCTTGTATAAATAACAGTCTAGTTGTGTCCATAAGCCCATCCAGAACTGGGCTTATATCCATAAAATAAGCGTGTGGTCGTATTTAGAGTGAATTTTTGTTATTTTTCTCTTAACTTACTTATCTTTTTTTTTTTTTACTAAACAAAAACAGACTTTATAAACAAGCTTCCTTTGAAAGCTTTTCAAATGCAATTAGGACTAGTAGCAAGTGAGAAACTTGGCAATTTATAAAAATTGGATTTTAACATAAAATCTCAACACTTTATTAAACTTGGAAATTAGTACAAAGCTGAAAGAAAAAGTACAAATAGTTGTAAATGACTGAAAATTAAGCTAAGATTTTCTAAGATATTAAAAACTAAAAACTAACTCTCCAACTTGGGTAACAATGGCCCTATTTATACTAAAACAAATTAAGGTCTTGGCTTCTTGCACTCTCTTCTCTTCTTTCTTCTGTGTTTCTTTGTAGAGACAAAAACCAAGTGTGTTTGTTGTGCTAGGGCAATTCTAAAACAAATCACAGCCTTCAATTTCTGTTGTGCTTCTTTGGAGTCAATCATAGCCATTGAAAACACTTGGGAATGGTGAAGGATTGACAACATGGCACTGTATTTAGATGGGGGGGGGGGGGTGTGGGCGGTTTGATAGAGGAGTGGTTGAATTTATGATTTATTAGGAGTGACTTGATGTGGTTTGCAAGGGAGAAGTATGGGAAGACATCCCTACTCTGTACCTGGGTTTTGTTTGGGCGGGAAAGATGGAGTTTGGGTAGGTTGGCAGCTTTGGCCCCTCACTTCTTATAACTTCATTGCAAAACTTTGCCCGGTTTGCAATTTCAACCCTTGTCTTTTAACTCTTGTAATACAACTTGAGGTTGGTCGGCAGTTTTAAGTTTTAGTCCCTCAAGTTGCTAGTTTTCTAGCAACTTGGTTGACTTTTGACTTTGTCAGGGTTGATTTTCTGACTTTGACTGACTTTGGCTTTGGTCTTTTCCATCCCTTGCTTGGTTTTGTTTGTTTTTGGCTTTCTTTTTGAATATCCGTTCTTGCACAATTCAAATGCAAAACATACAAATACAATGTATTTTTGGTACGTTTTTAGTCATTTAAGTCCGTTTTTAATGGAAAATGGTATGTGTGATTAAGCACATACCAATCTTTGATATGATCTTAACTACTTTTACCCGTTTTTTGTTTCAGTACCCCGTTTTCCACCAAAATTTTTCAAAAATAGGAAAAATTTAAAAATTTCAAAATAAAATAAGTGATTTTGCTTACAATTTTGAACTTTCTTGCTGGGCTCGTATGAATAAGAGTAAATTTTGACCCGATCGAGCGTGTTGAGCTCTAGCTTGTTCCTTAACTTTTAGGCTAAGCGTTCGCGAAATTCGCGAAGAACAAAAAAAAATGATAGAGTTAGGTATGAGCAGGATGCTAAACAAGGATTAGTTGCCGATTATTAAGAGCTCATGCCTATGTAATTGTTGCTTTTTCTCACTATCCCCCCCCCCCCCCTAAGACTCCTTTTAAAAGGAATTAAATATACGTGCTGTTTTTGGAGATTAAACTTAAATCAACAATTTTTATGTAATATATAGCCCCCAAAATTTTAGTCTTAGTTCAAATTTATACTTGAATTTTTCAAAAAGAAGTCTTCTATATAAAAAAAAAAAAAAAAAAATAAATATATGGTATATATATATATATATATATATATATATAAATATATATATATATATATATATATATATATATATATATATATATATGATAAAAAAATGATAAAATAAAAAATAATATATATTAATAATAAAAGTTGTGGGTTGATAAAAGTTTACTACCTCTTGCCGGCTCACAACCGATGTGGTAGTCTTCTAAAGAAATAACCATAGTACTGACTAATAAATCCTGTGAGGTCTGATAAAAGTTTGGCTTTGCATCTTGCCGGCTCACAACCGATGTTCTGTATGCCTTCTAAAAAATTCTGAGGATGGTTACAATTGCATAAATGTCTAGATAATTAAGTTTGAATTAATAAATTGACTTCTTTTTGTTAAATTCAAATATGCTTTTGCACTTTGACTATTCTATTTTATAAGCTATGAATATCCGGGAAATCTGAGGAGTTTTTGAAACCTAAGGTCGTGAGTCCCGATATTAGTCTCTGTGTGGTGGTCAAAAGCCTAGGTACACTTAGCCGCCCCCATGAAGGTTGGGAATTTAGTTGCCGAGAGAAAGTCGCTACATGGGATGATCTCGCCTTTAAACTCAATATTCTCGGGTGGTACGTGAAGCATAGTATGGTTGCCACAAAACTGTTGATCCATGGTTGAATTGAAAATTCAAAATAGCACATTCACTTAAGATATAATAAATGTCGGGAGTGAAAAGTTCACAAGTTGCAAATATGAGTAGTGTTAGCATCTTTACTGATATTTAGATGTAATTTTGTTTTAAGCTTGGTTTGGATAGTGAACAGTCGTTTTGGTTGGGGCGGAGATGAATTTATCCTTTTTGGGGCATTCTCGGATCGAAATGCATCTTGTTCTATGATCCCTAACAGTTATGGAAATAACGAAAGTCGAAATAATCTCAGTTATATCATCAAAAAAAATGAAAAAGTTTTAGAAAAATGGGAAAATGGGGGGTTTTATAACTTGTGATTTCTTAATCTCTCTCCACAAAAATCTTTGCTACTTTCTAAAGATTTAGTTTGGGGAAGTTTTGAGGTATTAGGTTATAGAGCATATAATATTGCGTGAGGACACACAATCGCTTAGTTTGGAGAATTTTGATATGTGTGAAAACACATATCCGTTTTATATCAAAAATGGCCCTAAAAAGACAAAATTGTGCTTAAAATGCTTGAATTTTGCGTGTTTTGTCTTTGTGATTGTGTAGGTACGGATAATGCAAAAATCTCAAGAAAACGGTCAAAACCGGACAATCACGAACACGGGAATAGAAGAGCACACAAAGAGCCAGGAGAATGCTATCAAAAGTCAACAAAGGTCAACAAAGTCAACCACAAAAAGACAAAACCCAAATTTTCCAAAACAATCCCTCAAAGAAACCCAAATTGCAAA
Source organism: Tanacetum coccineum (assembly GCA_026074375.1). Taxonomy (NCBI): domain Eukaryota; kingdom Viridiplantae; phylum Streptophyta; class Magnoliopsida; order Asterales; family Asteraceae; genus Tanacetum; species Tanacetum coccineum. The sequence continues at coordinate 17,381 of BQNB010027336.1, read as the reverse complement.
AATTGTCCCCTAAACCCTAACGGTGTTAACTCTTGTTTATAAGAGTTAACACCCGTTAAACTCTTATATAAACCAGCACAATGACCCATCCTTTTTTTATAACCAACACCCGGCCCAAAACCCCTTTATAAGCCCAAGGTCAAACAAATTTTACCTGGGTTTATTAAAAGTCAAACACTCACACTTTTATAAGAGGTAAAACGCGGGAAAATAGTTTTAACTGTTCACCATCTTCCCTGTTATACCTCAAGCTCAAATTCAGGGCAATGTTAAATTGACAGTTGGGTTGGGTAATTTGATGTGTATGTTTTTGACGTGGAAAAGTTTATACTATTCTCCAAGCCCTCTCTCATTGGTGGAAACCCACAAGAGAATCACACGTGGTCTGACAACAAACACAAGGGAGATGGATTTTGTGCTATAACATCTCACAAAAGTAGCACAACATGTCACATCACGGAATGCCACACTGGCAATCCGTGTGAGCTAAAGAATAATCCAACGGACCACAATAGACTTCCAATGATTAGTAATGATTGAAGGCCAAGATTAAAAGGAGCGAATTGTGAGGAGTAAGGCCTAGAAGATTCTCCTATGGCAGCTATAAATAAGACCTAATCACTCACTCTTGGATTATCTTTTTTTTTCCCTTGTTTTTAGTTAGTTAGAAGTTTTAAGCCTAAAATGTTTCATTTCAATGTAATTTGTGCTCTTGCTAATTTTCTTTTTTTCAAGTATTGGAATCAGTTTTAATCAATAAAGTCTATGTATTAATTTGCATCATCAATCTGTTTTTTACCTATAAGCTTTTATAAATCTCAATTGAGTCTGTCAATCAAATTTCATAATAAGCATAACTCTCATCAGTCTTTCCTATTAAGCTCTTTGAGGTCTCTTCAAAGCTCAAATTGCGTCTTTGATTAAGCCATCTAATTTACTCAAACCATTAAAAATCAGCTTGGTTGCCTGTTGCTCTTAAATTGCGTTCTGAGATTTTAGAAGATGAGCCTAACTATGGATGAGCTCAATGAGGACTTTAATGCTTATTTTCTATAAGCCCAGGTTGTAGACAGCCTTAATCTAAGCCCTCATTGCCTGTCGTTTAGCTCAAGGTATAGTAAGTTTTCATTTAGCTTTTCTATATTATATATTTCTAGCCTTAATAATTGCTTATTTTGCTCCTTTGCTTGCTGTTATTCTTGTTAGCTTTAGATATGTCTTAATATGTTTGCCTATAAGTTTTTGTTTACATTTCCATAGTTTAAATCTTATAGTTTTAATCTATTTATATAATAGTCATAAAAAAAACATAAAAAATATTTAGCATAGGCTTTAGATTTTAATTCTGGCTTAAGAGATTGTTGAATTAAGTCATTAGGTTGTTTTAAAGTTTGTTTGATTTGTTATCTGAGACTTGAAAATTATTCATTAGATTTCAAAATTGCAAGCTAAAATAAGGTTTATGGATTTTAAAGGGGTGTTTGTTAGTACTGCTAGAGGCGCCCCCCCCCCCCCCCCCCGGGGACTATTTGCGTCTTCTAGGTTATTGTTTTTAGTTTCTCCTATTAGGTTTTGTGTTAGCTGTTTTAATAAGCTTATAGGTTAGAGTAAATTGAATGATTTCATTAGTTTAAAATAATAATTGACCAAAAATGCTTAAGTTCTTTTTGCTTTTCATAGTGATTTTCATTTCTAGGATTAAACATTACTTGAATTGTTCTTAGGTTGGTATTAATTGAGTGTTAAAAATGGTTCCTAAGGTCTGCACTAAAAGGTTTTAAAAGTTATGGTTCAAAGGTGTCAACTGCATCAGCAGTCATTTTAGTAAAACAGTCATTTTCTAGTTTCATTTTAAGTAGGATTAAATAGGATTTAGCTTTTGGTATTCAACATATAGGTAGCTTTTATCCCATAGTTTACAAGTGTGCAATTAGTTTTCAAAATATAGCTTAATTCATCATCTGTTTTAGCTTTCAAAATCAGCTGTTTTTTCTTTTCATCTAAAAATCCAAAGACAGCATAAGCTGTCTGATTTGTCTGATTTGTTGAGTTTTTTTTATTAGCTCTCAATGTTCAAAATCCTTTCTAAAGGTATTTTCATAGAGTTTTTGATCTAAGCTTTCCAAAAATCTAAGTCTCATCTTCTGAAGCGCTTATTTAAGAGCTTAATTTTAAGCTCAAAGTGAGCTTAAGGGTCTGTTTGGTTTCATGTTTTCTTAGAAGCTTATTTTGATTTCTAGCTTTTAGCTTATCTGTTTTTGTGCTTATATAAATCTTATTAGCTTATTAGTTTAGTCTGAAGTTAATAGTAGCTTAATTGGTTTATTTTTAGCTTATTATGAGATTTTGAATTTTGAAAAACCCAAAAATTGAAGTTAAGTGTTTCTCCCATTTTATAAGCTGTTTAACAGCTTATTTAGGGCTTTTCATAAAAAATTTCTTTTATTAAAAATGCTTATTTTTAGCTTATTAACAATTTTGCTTTTATAAGTTTTTGAAAAAAAGAAGGGGAAAGTGCAAGTCGGGGGTGAGCAAGACTCGAACCCCCGACCTCAACACCCTCAACCCTCTATAACACACACCACTCACTACCACTGCGCCTTTGGGTCTTTTTCGTTATAACCTTGCATTATTAAATCTTTATACACGTTTTGCTCTTATAAGCTCTATAAGCTATTTTAGCTTATTCAGTGGCTTATTCGATAAGCTGTGATCTTAAGCTTATTTTTCCTAGGTTCTAATTAGTATAAGCTATTTTCTGTATTTTTTCTAGAATTTTTATAGATAGTTTAGTGTTTTTAAACATTTATTTTCATTAAAAACTTTAAAAAATCATAAAAAACTATAAAAATAATCATAAAAAAATATAGAATACTTTTTTAGAAAAAATTATCTTTTAATCATTAAAGTTTTATAGTAAAATTAGTTTTTGCTTTCGTAGGCCAGCTATTTTTGCAAAAATTCCGATTTTTAAAGACGGGATTCGTTCACGTTCACGTTTTTTGTGTTTTAAGGCTCAATTCAACTCCGTTTTTGTTCTAGTTTTCTTTAAACTTACTTATTAGTCAAATAGAGTGCATTTAAAAAGAAAAATTTAAGTTAGGTTTATTTTTAGAAATTTAGGGATTTTGACCTCCGTTTAGGGGTCTCGTTTTGCATTTTTGGTTAAAATTTGGTTTCCCGTTATTTGTCTCCGTACTTAATTGTTATAATTTGTTTATTTTAATTTGTCTTAAAAGTAGATATATCAAATAATCTTTTGTCGTCAATTCAAATCATTGTTTTGTCCTCCGAACATCATAACTTTGGTTTCAATTTCACAAATCGTATGGGGGGGATAACGACTTTGGGGAATATCATACTTCCCGGTTTATATACGATATTATTATTTTATTTATTTGTGAAGATTTTTCCCTTTTTACCTTTGGTCCCTCAATGCGTAAAGTTGTTAATTTTCATCATTATTATATATTTTATTATTACGTATTATATAGTATTCTAGTCGAATCAATTTTTGACGCACGCATATGTCCTAGGGGACAGGGGATTTGTGATTAAGATTCTCTCGTTTGAAGTTTGTTGATCGTGATTTGAAGACCCTTTCATTTTTGAAAGTTTTTTTTTGTTTTAAAAAAATTAAAAATGAAAAAAAATATAAATACGTAAAAAATATTTTTATTTTCACTTTTAGTATAATTTATTCATATAAAAAAATTCAAAAAAATATTACAAAAAAAATTGTCCATAAAAAAAATATAAGACAAAGTTGTGGTAAAAGTAACACCAACAAATTATACCTGCAATTGATGTCATTATACATAATAATGTTCCCAACTCGAATCAAAGATTCCAATAACTTCCATTTGTGTCACTTGGATGTACGGCCTAACCTTTTAAAAGGCTTAAAATTTTTAAGGAGCTACCCGTGAAGTAAGTTTGATTATTTTGGATTCAAGTTGTCTTCTCATTGTCCGTTTAAAATTAGATATTTAAAAACCAAAAATATCTTCTTTTTTCTCTTATCATTTTAATTCTTTTTCATTAACCCTCTAAAATTGTTTTTAATTCTTATCGGCGTCTCGTCGATATCGTTTGACCCTATCTTCTGATTGAAGAATGCATGACTTGTGGAGCCTTGTACACTGCAGACTTTTGTTGTTCAAAAGGGGGTCCGGAAGGCAAGATTCTTGTTCCTAAACCTCCTCAGAATTATGCAACTTGTGGAAACCCGGTTGATGGTCTATTTTGTCAATCTTGTGCTTTTGTGCGAAGGTGTTTGAATGAAGGTTGGTATACCATTCATGATAAAAACAAAATTCTAAACGCCTCCGAGTCATCTAATCACAACACTAACGTTGTTAGTACACCTCGAGAGCCATTCGTCTTCAATCAAGACCCCGGAGTAAATCCTTCGCAAAGTCCTCTACAAATTAACCACAATTGTTGTTACAAGTGTGGTGATTCGTTAGATGGTATCTTTTGTCAACAATGTACTTGCAAGTCTTGTGGGAACGGTGCTCATATTGGTTATAATTGTCCACTAAAAGCTCCGATTATCTCTAATCCAGAACAATGCAATCAAACCATCCCACAGACTTTGCCAAGTGTTCATCCGACATGCAATTATGAAGATGAGAATTCATTCACTTATGAGTCCAAACCTAATTCTTTTAATGATTCTCCAAGTGTTTTCATCACCCTCTAAGCATCCTAGTTTGCAGTCTTCCTTGTGTGAGGTATGTGCGAAATTTATGTCATTATGGCTTATGATTGTCCACCACAGTCCGTTGTCTATGAACAGGAGCCATGTTACAATCAAAACTTTAATGATAATTATTTTCCATAAATTTCTCAAAGTTCTTCTCAACAATACAATTGTTGTGAAAATTGCGTGGGTCTTCATGAAACTTTTCAATGTCAACCAATGAATGAAGATTCTTATGAGCAAAATTCTTGCTATGATCCTAATTCTTTTGGTTTTAACCAATTTTAACCTCCGCAATATACCGTTAATCATCCAATTTAATGACTCAAAATGAGTTTTCTCAATTTCAAATTTAAGCCTTTATTGAGCCAAAATGACATCAATATGTGATTATGGTTGGAAAATTTTCCTCTCGAGACACTTAATATGGTGACTTCTCGTGGTGACCCAAGTACCCCGTGGTTTGCCGATTATGCAAATTACCACGCGGGGAATTTCATTGTCAAAGGAATGTCAACTCAGCAGAAAAACAAATTTTTCAAAGATGTCAAACACTATTTTTGGGACGACCCTTTTCTATTCAAAACCTGTGCGGATCAAGTGATCCGGCGATGTGTTTCAGGCCAAGAAGCTGTCGACATCCTCACAGCTTGCCATAGTGGACCCACCGGGGGACATTACGGTGCCAACTACACCGCCAAAAAGGTTTTTGACTCAGGATTTTATTGGCCCACAATCTACAAAGATGCCCATGAGTTAGTCAAAAACTGTGACTCATGCCAGCGTCAGGGAAAAATTTCACAACGTGATGAGATGCCACAAAATTCCATCCAAGTGTGTGAAATCTTTGATGTCTGGGGCATAGACTTTATGGGACCATTTCCGTCATCTAGAGGAAATAAGTACATACTCGTAGCAGTTGATTACCTATCCAAATGGGTTGAAGCCAAGGCGCTCCCCACTAACGATGCTAGAGTTGTAGTTAAGTTTTTGAAATCTCTTTTTGCCCGATTCGGTACACCGAGAGCTATTATAAGCGATCGTGGGACCCATTTCTGTAATGACAAATTTGCTAAAGTAATGTCTAAGTATGGGGTCACTCATCGTCTTGCTACCGCTTACCACCCTCAAACGAGTGGTCAAGTCGAGGTGTCGAATCGTGGGTTAAAACGTATTTTAGAAAGGACGGTTGGAGAAAACCGTGCCTCATGGTCCGATAGGCTTGATGACGCTCTATGGGCATTCCGTACCGCTTATAAGACACCAATTGGTTGCACACCTTACAAGCTCGTGTATGGAAAGTCGTGTCATCTACCTATCAAATTAGAGCATAGAGCGTATTGGGCATTAAAACATGCTAATTTCGATCTTAAAACCGCGGGCGATCACCGTAAGCTGCAACTTAATGAACTTAATGAACTTAATGAGCTTCGTGATCAAGCATACGAGAATTCTTTGATTTATAAGGAGAGGACAAAGAAGCTTCACGACTCAAAGATCAAAAACCGCATTTTCAATGTTGGTGATCAAGTCTTGCTTTTCAACTCTCGTCTAAAGATATTCTCGGGAAAGCTTAAAACCCGATGGTCCGGCCCTTTCACTATAACCGAAGTTTTTCCATATGGCACTGCAAAATTATCTCATACCGACGGATCAAACTTCAAAGTGAATTGCCACCGACTTAAGCACTACTTCGGAGGGGACACACCACCCATGGTTGTCCCAGATCTCCAGACTTTTCCTAAGGACGAATAAATTCAGGGATCGAGTCAAGCTATGTGACTCGGTTACCAAAAACAAAGCGCTTCGTGGGAGGTGCCCCATACTTATCCATTGTCTATTTTCTTTCTAGCTTCTAATGTGTTGTGAGGAGGCTTGTACTCTTCCGATCTTTGTGTTTGTTGTTTGTACTTGTGATTGTTTGCAGGATGAACCCAAATTTTCTAAAGACTCTCGTGTTCGGTGTTTTGTCCCGGTCCACTCGAGCTTCCTAGCCTTTGCTTGCCATTAGTTTGGGGAAATCCGATATCCTAAAGATTTTTATCGACTAACATTTATCTTTTAGCACACTTGATAAACGGCTAAAGATTTTTGTGATACTTTCTTCATGTTTGAGTTATGCATTAGACTTTTTGAGTTCTAGTATGGGGTTTTTAAGTCTTAGGCTAGGAAACATTGAGGACAATGTTTGATTTTAGTATGGGGTAGTATATCTTCGATATGATCTTGCCTACTTTTACCCGTTGTTCTCACGTACCCCGTTTTCCCACCAAAATTTTCAAAAATATGAAAATTTTAAAAAATTTCAAAAATAAAATAAGTGTTTTTGTCACAATTTTGACTTTCTTGCTGGGTAGAATAAGAGTAAATTTTGACCCGATCGAGCGTGTTGAGCTCTAGCTTGTTCCTTAACTTTTAGGCTAAGCGTTCGCGATTTTCGCGAAGAACGAAAAATGATAGAGTTAAGTATGAGTAGGATGCTAAACAAGGATTAGTTGGAAATCTTAAGAGCTCATGTATGTAACTTGTTGCTTTTTCTCCCATAAGCTCTTAACCGGATTAATATACGTGCTGATTTTGGAGATTAAACTTAAATCAACAATTTTTTATGTAATATATAGCAAAAATTTTAGTCTTAGTTCAACCTTATACTTGAATTTTTCAAAAAGAAGTCTTCTCTATATAAAGTAAAAAAAATATATATTAATAATAATAAAAAATGATGATAAAATGATAAAAATATTATAATAATAAAAGCTGTGGGCTGATAAAAGTTTACTACCTCTTGCCGGCTCACAACCGATGTGGTAGTCTTCTAAAGAAAGCCCATAGTAAAAATAAAAAATCCGAGACTGATAAAAGTTTGCTGCATCTTGCCGGCTCACAACCGATGTTGCAGCCTTCTAAAAGGTCGAGGGTTACAATTGCATAAATGTTTAATATTAAGTTTAAATTAATAAATAGATTTCTTTTTGTTAAATTCAAATATGCTTTTGAACTTTGACTATTCTATTTTATAAGCTATGTATACGGGAAACCTGAGAGTTTTTGAAACCTAAGGTCCGTGAGTCCCGATACTAGTCTCTGTGGGGTGTCAAAAGCCTGGTCACTTAGCCGCAAGGTTGGGATGTGCCGAGACGAAAGTCGCTACATGGGATGATCTCGCCTTCAAACTCATTATTCTTGGGTGGAACGTGAAGCATAGTATTTTATAAAAACGTTGATCCATGGTTGAAATTCATAATAGCACACTCACTTAAGATATAATAAATGTCGGGAGTAAAAAGTTCACAAGTTGCAAATATGAGTAGTGTTAGCATCTTTACTGATATTTAGCTGTGATTTTGTTTTAAGCTTGGTTTGGAGCAAGTGAAAAGTCGGGGACGAAGAATTTATCCTTTTTGGGGCATTCTCGGATCGAAATGCATCTTGTTCTATGATCCCTAACAGTTATGTAAATAACGAAAGTTAAAATATTCTAAATTTATCTTTAAAAAAATGATGAAAAAGTTTTATAAAAATGGGAAAATAGGGTGTTTTATAACTTGTGATTTCTTAACTCTCTCCACAAAAGTCTTTGCTACTTTTCAAAGATTTAGTTTGGGGAAGTTTTGAGGTATTTGGTTATGGAGCATATAATATTGCGTGAGGACACGCAATCGCTTAGTTTGGGGAATTTTGATATGTGTGAAAATACATATCCGTTTTATATCAAAATTGGCCCTTAAAAGATAAAATTGTGCTTAAAATGCTTGTATATTGCTTGTTTTGTCTTTGTAATTGTGTAGGTACGGATATTGCAAAAATCGCAAGAAAACTGTCAAAGCCGGACAAACACGGACACGGGAACGGAAGAGCACACAAGAGCAGGGAGAATGCTATCAAAGGTCAACAAAAGTCAACCCTTGGTCAACCAAAGTCAACCACTAAATGACAAAAACCCAAAAATACCAAATCAGTCTCTCAAAGAAATCCAAATTGCAAAAATGGTCCCCTAAACCCTAACGGTGTTAACTCTTTTTATTATAAGAGTTAACACCCGTTAACCTCTTATATAAGCCCGAGCCCAAGACACACCCCGTGGCCCAAAACCCTTTATAAGCCCAAAAGTTAAACGATTTTAACCCGGGTCAAAAGAAAAGTCAAACAACCCTTGTATAAGTTTTCACGCGGGAAAAACTATTGTTACTATTCACCTTCTTCCCCGTTTGACCTCGAGTTCAAATCAAAGGGGTAATTCAAATTGACAACGTGGCTTAGTAATTCAAGTACCAAAGGACATGCTGGCAGAGTTACACATCTCCAAACGCTCCCATTGGTGGAAACCCAAAAAGGGAATGACACGCGGGCAAAGGAGAAAACACACCTATCAAGTGGGATTTGCACTAAAATGTGTGAAAAAGTAGCATAATGGCTCTGAAACACGGAATGCCACGTTGGCAATCCGTGTGCTCACCAATGTGATCCAACGGTTCAAATTGTGACTTAATGATTGGAATTTATTCAAGGGTTAAGATCAAGATAAGGAGAGCAGGGCAAGAGACCTGGAACCTTCATTCTTAGGCTATAAATAGCCCTCACCTTCACACACACGGGATATCTAGTTTTAGCTTTTAAAAGTTTTTAGTTAAATTGTAATTTTTAGCTTTCAAAGTTTGAGCTTAAGTAGTGTAACTTTTCCAACTTATTGTACTCTTATTTTCACCTTATTGTAATCAGTTTTAATATTAATGAAATCTTCATTTGTTTTACCTAATCCGTTTTACTTTACAAAATTTTAAAATCCTCAAATTCTCATGTTACTGTTTCAAAAGCTCCTAATAAGCTCATACAAGCTCTTTGAGTCTCTAAGCTCAAATTGAGCTATTAACAAGCTCTTAATCTACTTAAACCAATAAAATCAATTTTAATACCTTTGCTTATGGATTTTAAGCTTTTGGATGATAAGCTTATAATGGAAGAGCTTATGAGACCTTACTAGCTTATCCTTATGATAAGCTAGAGCTGTTGAAAGCTCTTTTGAGCACTATTGCCTTTGATTAGCTAAGGCTTTTGTAAGTTCCCTTTAATTTTCAAGTATCTTAGCTTTAATTTTTCATATGCTTATATTCTGCTTATAGTCTAGCTTATTTGTGCTTAATTCTGTCTATTTATGCTTATTAAATATGTTTGAATATCTGTTTTTAAGTTTTATAGTATAGATCTTAGATTTCTTAGTTTTAATTCATTAAAAAAACTGTCAAAAAAAAAACTCAAAAAATATTAGATAGTTTTAGTTCTTTGTCTTGGCTTATTTGTTAATTTAATATAAATTCATTAGTTTGTCATTGCTATTCTGTTTTCTGGTATTAAAGTTTTGCTCATTAAAAAGCTTTTTCATAAGTCAAAATGATTTTAAGTCTAGTTAAAGGGGTGTTTGGCATAGCAGTATTAACCACAAGTTAATACTGTTAGTGGCCAATTGGTTTTGATAAATTTGATTTTACTTCTCATTTAAGACTGTTTAATCTAGTTTCATAAGTTAGATTAAGGTAAATTAAGTTTTCATTAGTTAGTTCATTGATATATAACAATCTGTCAAGTCATTTGCATTAATTTAGATTATTCTCTATTTGCATTAGTCAATGTCTTTCTTGTCTTTCATTTTTAGTTTTTAGCATGTTAGAATAGTCTCAATAGGTCTGCATTAATAAAATTTTAAATTAGGGTCACAATGCATCCGTAGCTTAAAAATAATTAAATAAATAAAAGTCATTTTCTAGCTTAATTTGCAGTAGGTTAAAATAGTAGTTAAGTTTTAATTTTCAGCGTAAAAGTAGTTTATATACCATAATTTACAAGTTTGCATTTAGTTTTTAAATTCTAGCTTATTTTGTCATCTAAATTTAAGCTGCAAAACTGCCTTTTGTCTTTTCATTTTCAAAGTAAAATTCAGCATGATCTAAGCCTTAAGTTTCTTTTCAAAGTAGTTTTGTAATAAGCAATTGAGTTTCAAACCTTGCTTCAATAGTTGATTTTAGAAGCTTATTAGTTATAGAAAAAGCTTGCATAAGCTATTTCCTCACAAGGATACAAGAGCTTATTGAAAAATAAGCTCAAAGATCCCTGTAGGGACTGTTTGGGTCTCAGGTTTTGTCAAGAGCTTATTTCAGTTTTTATAGCTTATTTTCTTAAACTTTTGCTTAATTTGTTCTTAAGTTTGCTTAATATGTTAGTTTAATTTAGTATTGAGCTTATTAAGTCAGTAGTGTTAGCTTATTAGTTTTTTTTTAAATCCAAAAATACCAAGTCAGTAGCCTGTAGTTTTTTTATAGTGCTTTTTCTTTGCTTATCTGTTTTTCAAAATGAAGTTGGTTTGCAATTCTAAGTAGCTTAATAGTTATGCTTTAAGTAGGTAAAAAGCTTCTTGGCCTAAGGATCCACTTATAAGCTTAAAATTAAGCTCAAAAGTCTGTTTAGTTTTAAGTTTTCTATAAGTGCTTATTGTGAATTTCTAGCTTATGGCTTGTTCTTTGTGCTTATTCTTGTTCATTTAGCTCTTTAGGTTAGTATTAGCTTATTAGTAGCTTAATTTGTCATAAACTTAGCTTATTGTGGTCTTTTAGATTATTAGTTTAAGAAAAATACCAAAAAGAAAATAATTTAAGTAGTCTGTTAGTTTTAAGCTATTTTCTAGCTTATTTAGGGCTTTTCATAAAAAGTTTCTTTTATTAAAAGTACTTATTTTTAGCTTATTTACAACTTTGCTTTTATAAGTTTTCAAAAAAAAAGTGGTAAGGTGGAAATCGGGGGTGAGCAAGGCTCGAACCCCCGACCTCAACACCCTCAACCCTCTTTATAACAACACAACTCACACTCCACTACCAACGCGCCCTGTGGTCTTTTTCGTTAAACCTTTACACAATTTAATTTTTATACACGTTTTCTCCTCATAAGCTTTATAAGCTGTTTTAGCTTATTACACAACTTATTCGATAAGCTGTGTAATCAAGCTTATTTTTCCTAAGTTCTATTTAGTATAAGCTATTTTCTGTATTTTTTCTAGAATTTTTATAATTAATTTAGTATTTAGTATTTTTCCTAAGTTCTATTTAGTATTTTCTGTATTTTTTCCCGGTTAATATACGTATTATATTATATATACATTTGTGAAGATTTTCCTTTTTTCCTTTGTACTCAAGGGTAATTTGGTAATTTTCTACCATATTATATATTTTATTATTACGTGTGTTGCTTTACTAGCAATCATGTCCGCAAGCTCAAGAATCATTTGCGTAGGAGTAAGTTCGGGGAGAGAAAGCTTCTCCCATATGGAAAGAGGCATCAAGTTGATGCTTGAACCAAGATCGGCCAAGGCTAAGCATTCAACTAACTCCGGAAAATCACATGGAATGAGAAACTTGCCGGGGTCTCCAAGTTTTTCGAGCAACTTTTTTAGGATAATCGCCGAATAATTCTCATTCACCGAAGTTGTGGCTAAGTCAAACAATTTTTCTTTGTTATTAAGGAGACTTTTAAACATTGTAGCAAACTTAGGCATGTGAAGAAGAGCATCCGCGAAACTAAGGATCGAAATGTAGCTTCCTAAAAATTTCAACAAATTTTAAGGCTAGATTATCATCTTTTTCACTGAGCTTTTATTTGTTAACGTCTTGAAGATAAGGTATTAGTCGGCTTTAGCTTGGGAGCAACAACAGGCTCATCAATTAGAACTTGAGTTTGGACTACAGGGAGTTGGATAATATGGTACTTCTGTACCGGAATTTGCATCCTGTATCCTTTGTCACCTCGGGTACCCGTTTCCACACCTCTTGGGGAGAGAATAAAAGGAGGAGGATAGAAGGTCCATCATAAAGAAACACCCACTTCGGGTGTGAATGCTTTCAAGTCACACTCTTGGGTAGCAATGGTATTGCTAGAAGTGATTCCGAACCCGAAGAAGAAGTCGGTATTCATTTGGAAAAACTAGCCATGCATATTCTTAAGCCCATTGTTTGATTTGATATTGAAGTTTTGGTATTGAAGTTTGCATTTTATTTCCTCAATTCATTTTCACATTATTTATAAGGATTTTGAATAGCTTTCATAGTAGCATCATTATCTGCTTGTAGTTTCGACAATTCATTCGAAGGAGCAACTTGAGTTTACTGAATCGGAGCTTGATAATTCCCGGATTTCCTTGATTATTTCCTCTGTTTGGATTATAACCTTGATTTGTACCGGGTTTGATTATTTGCACATTCAGTGATCAAAACCCGTGGGTCGAATTGGTTAGCAACACTCGTGGTTAGGGACGTATCCGGAATTTCCCTGATTATAGTTTACTACGGCTGCTGAAACATATCCTTGAATATTATCTCGATATTCCAAAAAAACGTTGCCATCGGTGGCAAGACATTGGTGGTAAGGATGTGGACCACCACAAGTAACACAAATTTCTTCAACAGCTTTCAACGAAGCGGAGAAAAGATTTCTGAAGAAAGCATAGCCCTTAACAAAAACGGCGTCTGCAAGAAAGCGGCAATCTCCAGGAAAATAAGGGGTAGAAGAAGAAGAGCATTCGTACTCACTTTTGAAACAACCGGTTTGTTCCGTGAGTTGTGAACTTTTGATTTGTTTTCAATAATTGTCAAAGCATCTCGAGGAGTTTTAGTCAAAAGATTTACCACCGGCGGCGACATTTAAAGAATCTTGATCGGTTGGGGTTAAATCATTGTAGAAGGTATCAAGTTGATGCAATTCCGTAAAACCGTGATGTGGGCATGCATGAAGGAGATCCTTGAAACGGTCTCATGCCTCACAAAATGATTCATCAAAACGTTGCTGAAAATTCATAATTTCATTCTGAAGATTTTGTAGTTTATGAAGGAGGAGAATTGGTTAATAAACTTGGAAACAAGATCTTCCCAAGTAAGAATAGAACGAGGGGTTTTTTTTTAGCCAAATCCGGGCTGCCCCCATCTTAGAAAAGTTTGGCAGTTTTTTGTCTGTTTTTGGTCATTTAAGCTCGTTTTCAGAGGTAAAAGATATGTGTAATTAAGCACTTATCAGTGAGCATGAGGATCTTCTTTCTCAAATCCGTAAAATTGTTTTGAAGTTACAAGATTTAGAAGACCTTGTTTAAGCTCAAAATTCTCTGTGAGAATAGCGGGAATAACGATAGCATCTCTGTAACCCTCGGTGGGTGCTTGGAGTAATTTCGCCATAGTACGTTGATCGGCCATCGTAACTACGGAAGTCTCTTCAAGAGAAAACGGTTCGACTCTTTGCTTGGAACGTCTACGATTACGACGTTTCAGAGTCGTGGAAGATTCGACAATTAAATTCGATGAAGAGCGAGTGCGCAGGCACTAAAAATAAAATAAGAGAAATAAAAACAAAAAAAAAATTTGTAACCGATAAGCGAACAAGTGTAACGTAGCTCTCTAGAAAACGCACAAAGAAGCGGAGGAGCGGGTAAGCGCGAAGCGTTTTAAAAACCTTCTCCTTTCGGGTCGATGTTCGTAGGATCAACCCTCCTTAAACTTCTCTTAGTGTTTGTAATCTAAAAGTGAGCCGATTTCACAAGTGACACAACTGTTGCTTTTATTGTTTTTTTTAATTTTTTTGGTTTTTTTTAAACACTTTAGGAAAAGTATTTTTGGTTTTTCTAATAAATTTACAAAAATAAATTGAAATAAATAAAATATTTTTGTATTTTTTTTATTTTTATATAAAAGAAAATAATAAAACGATAACTTCACGAGGAAGGGTCTTCAAAACACTAATTTTCAAACTTCAACGCGATATTCGATACACACTTCCCCAGCAACGACGCCAAAAATTTGATTAGGGCAAGATAGTATATATATATATATATATATATATATAAAACCAAAATACCAAATACCAAATAATATATATAATATATATATATATATATATATGATATATATATATATATATATATATATATATATATATATATATATATATATAACCAAAATACCTATTATCAAATAATATAAGAATAGTATTCCGTAAAGAAATGAAAATCACTTTAGGAAAAGTGATGACCAAATCTTCCCGAGTCGTAGTCCCAACGAAGTGTGAATGGAGAATCGTGGTTAAGTTCGTGATCGCGTGATTTGAATGATCAAATTTTGATTTGGTTTCTATTTCTACATATATAACGAAAACGCAAGTAAAGGCAACTAAAAACTAAGGCAATTAAGATTTAAGCACGAAAACGATAACGAGAATCTAAAACCGAGACTTAAAAATCTAAATTATCAAATTTTAACTAGAAAAGCAAATTTAATTATCTAAAGTCCAAAAGAAAAAAAATAAATTTAGAAAAAAGAATTATATTTTTTTGACTTTTATTTAATTTCTTATGAATTAAAAACAGATTTATTCTAAAAATATTATAAAAAATATTAAACTAATTTATAAAAATCTAAAAAAAATCATGAAAAGTACTTTGAACTAATCTAATCCTAGGAAAAATAAAACGGGTTCACCAGCTTATTTGAATAAGCTGAAAATAAGCTCAAAAGGGCTGTTAGGCTTAAACTTGAAAAAAGGGCTTAAAAGAAAAATGGTGTGAATGTATAACGAAAAAGACCAAGGGGCAGGATGGAGATGTGTGTGTGTGGTGTGTGTGTGTGTGTGTGTGTGTGTTGTGAAGGGGAGGTCGCAGGTTCGAGTCCTGGACCTTACCTTTTTGAAAAAAACCTTTTTTTTTTTTAAAAAGCTAAACTTAAGATAAAAATAAGCAACTTTAATAAAACACATTTTTACAAAACTTAATAATAAGCTAGTAAAGTGCTAATTAAAGGTGACATACTTGGTTTTTAAGCTAAGTGACTAAAAGCTAAAATTGTATGGATTTTAAATATTGAATAAGCCACAAGAAAAGCAAATAAGCTACAAACAGATCATTACCTAGACTCATTAAGTACTAGTGACTAATAATAAACAAGCAAATAAGCTGAAAAAGCACTGAAAAGCTTAAAGGCATAAGGCTCAAAAAAGAACAGTTTAGAAAGATTTTTGACAGTTTTAAGCTAAGAATTAAGACACTTAAGCACTACTAATAAGCTAATCAAGCCCATACATATTAAGAATGGACACTAATAAGCACATAAAAGAAAAAATTAAGCAAATAAGAAAAATAAATAAGCTAGAAAAAGTTAAATGAAAAAGGCAGTCTAAGCTAAATCTATGTTTTTGGTATTTTTAATGTTTTAAATGGCTAAATGCAGCCCTAAATTAAGCTAAGCAAATGAAAGCTAAACTACAAAATAAGCTCAAATGGATTGAGCTTATACTACAACAAGCTTATGCTATCAAATTCAAACCCTAAAATAACTATTAACTAACCTAAATTTGTGATTGAAAAGTGGGCTTTATACTTGGAAAATGAAAGACACTTAGACATATTTTGAACTAAAACTCAATGGACTAATGCACACTTTAACCAGATCATTTTTACTGCATTTTGAGCCTAAAACAAGCATGAAAACAACACTAAATTGCCACTAAAGAAGATCTGAGCAAATGAGCTTGATTATGAGATAAAAACACCACAGATTCTAAACTTTGATACTAAAAACCTTGAAAATGAGTAAAAACTTTTGAAAACTTATTAAAACCCCTTAAAAGAGCTTAACAAAGTTGGATTTTTAGACAAAAGGGACTCAAGCAGTACTAATACTGCTTGTGCCAAATACCCCTTTAAATTCTCAAAAAGCATTTTTAAACTAGATTAAACTGAATTAAGCTTGGATTATTAAAAACAGATGATGAGCTATGGATATTAAGCACAAATTAGCAATGAGAACTCAAAGATAAGCACTAGAAATAAGCAAATAAGAATAATAAGTTTTAACTAAATAGTAAGCAGTTTTATATCAAATCGATACTAAACTATATTTAAGCTATAAACTACACTAAATAAGCATAAACAAGCAATATTAAGCAGAAATAAGCACTAAATAAGCAGTAGATAAGCAAATGCATAAAATAAGCTTTAAAAGGATTTTTGAACTTACAAAAGCCTTTTCTCAAAATAATGCTAACACATGCTCAAAAGAGCTTATCAACAAGCTTTAGCTTGTTTGCACAAGCTAGTGAGGTCTATAAGCCCATCCAGGTTTGGCTTATCTTCCAAGTAAGCTGAGGTATTTTGGGGTTGGATTTTGAGTGAAAATAGCTTAATCACTATAAGCTATGGAAAACCTTATATTGCTTAAGTAAAACAGTTTAAACAAGAGCTTATATGAGCTTATTAGACCATTTTCAAAGCATATAATTCATTAACATTAAAAACAGAATTTAACATAAAACTTTAGAATTTCATTTAAACTTAAAAAACGTTTACAATACTTGAAAGTAAGTTACAATAAGCTGACTTAAACTAAAATAAGCTGTAAAATACAATAAAAAGCTACACTAGATTGATATCTTCTTTTTTTATGTGTGAAAACACCCTCTATTTATAGCCGAATTGAGAAGCTCTAGCCCTTTGAGGTGTGTTTCTTCTATGAGAGGGATTGAGAGTGCTCTCCAAGCCTTTAATCATAGCCCTTGAATCCTTTTTGTGCTTCTTTGCTCTCATCTCAGCCCTTGATTTGATTTGATATCCCATCAACTAATCAAATATCATGGGATTGCCAAGATGTCAATCCTTTAT
>BQNB010027335.1:3604-57742 GCA_026074375.1 Tanacetum coccineum | reverse complement strand
CACTACATGACCTCTTAAATTATGATAGCCCGAACGATAGTATGATGTAACTAACATAGACCTATATATGATGTTAGTTAATCGATGTACATGGTAATTATACGACCTTAATTTAAATAGGTTGCATCTGACGATTTGCATGACGCATTATTTGTGATATACTCGATATTCGCTCACTCAAGGTGAGTTCATAGCCCTACGTTTTACATGCTTTTGTTTTACAAAGTTTTTGGGGTGAGAAACATGCAATGTTTTACAATTGGACACAAGTGGTTAAGTTTCATATTATGATTACGTGTTGCCTAAGTAGCGATAACCCAATCTGAGCCCATTATCATGAACTGTCAATTACTGGACTGTGAGCGCGAATGTTATGAATAGATCTATTGGGTTTGACAACCCCGTTCGGGTGATTAGCTATCACTAGACAAACGAACGTATACCATGTCGAATATAGGATGTTGCGGGTTAGAACATCACCACGGGCAATGTAGGCCATTAATTTGGTATTCATACACGTCAAGCTTCAGTGTCATGAGCTTAGAGCAACGTAATTACATTTATATGATGTCTGCATCTGTTGCATTATCATACACTTGGGAAATCTTGTGGTCCTACAATATATGATTTATCAAACCTATGAATTCACCAACATTATTGTTGACGTTTTAAAGCAATGTTTTTCAGGGGATCAATAGGCACGAGGTGCAATGGATACATTGGTGGTTTTGATTTGGATGTCATGCATTAAAGATTTTGTCGCATTTCATTTTGTTATCTGTTATGGGCGGAAAATCTTTGTATTTTGATCAAGTGAACAAGTTAAGCTTCGGGCTTATGTAACAATTACTTTGTTAAATCCAATGTATCGTTTTCAAACGACTTTTTGGTTGTTCTATATATATCTTGCGTTATTGATCTGAGAAGTAACACGCCCCGGACCCTTATTCCGCTGCGACCCAATTTGGGGGTGTTACAACACCAACTTCTTCAGAGCCTTCACTGCTTCCTCCACCATTCCATCCATTTACATCTAGCAATTCTGGAACACCATCAAATTTGACAAAGACAAAGGATACAGCTGTCAGCTTGATGAACATTGCTTCTATCTCACCAAAGCCACTTTAAGATATGCACTACAATTACTAACTGACAACGACAATTTCACATCTCCACCAAATGTGAACACTATAATCTCCTTTGTCAATGATCTGGGCTACCCGAATGCAGTCAGAAATATTTCTGGTATCATGACAAATGATATGTACCAGCCGTCGAGGGCACTTGCCACTATCATCAATCTTTGCCTTACGGGAAAGACCTCAGGATTTGAAAGACCAAGGGCTCCTGTGCTGCAGATTTTGTAGGGTATTGTTAACAGGGCAGATATTGATTATGTTGAGAGGATATAGGAAGAGTTTACTCAGTGTATTTACTCATTCATAGAGGACAAGATGAATCTGACTATTCATGCAGAGGAAAAGAAGAAAGTTAACCCCCTTGTGATTCTAGGTGTCCGTTTCACTAAGCTGATCATCAATCACCTCCAGAGCAGACACAGGTTTCACAAAATACCTGGATCTCCACTCTACATGCCCTATGATGAGTATGCTTTGGGATACCTGAAGTTCTCATTCAAGAACACTAAGAGAGTAAGGTTTGGGATGACAATTCCAAATACTCTTATCACTGAGGACATCCGCACTGCTTCCTATTATCCGAAATATGTGGCAAAGGTTGCTAAGTATCAGCGGTTTCTTGTCGGGGAAGAAGTCAGTGACGATGATGCACCGCCTCCTAAACCAGCTAAGGGGGTAAAACCGAAAACAACCAAGAAGCCAACCTTAACTCAACAAACCAAACCCAAAACTAAACCTTCAACTACTAAGACCACTAAATCAACTTCATCTCAACCACCCAAACCTAAACCTGCACCTGCTAAGCCTCAAGAGAAGAAAAGAAAGCGGGTTTTGGACACAACTGAAGCTCCATCTCAAGCTAAACGTTCTAAATCTGGTAGGGTATCAAAGAAGAGAACGCTTCAGTTGAGAGATGAGTTCATAGATGAAGGGGTTCCTGCGACAGAACCTAGGGTTGATGATGAAGAAGCTATCGTGCAAAAGGTTCTGGAAGAAAGTATGAAGGATGCTTACCCTGCTCATCAGGGACCACTACCTCCTGTAGTGTTCAGGGAACCTGACTCTGGGAAACTTCAACCGCTTCTAGAGGTTCAGGGCAAGGGCAAAGAAAAGGTAGGGTAGGAACAAGCTGTGCAAGTTCTACTCAACCTTCAGACTCCCAAGAAAAAGAACCCTGTTGAATAGTTCATCTTTCAAAGGCACACTCCTGCCATAGCAGAACCCTCTCGTCTCGTTGAATCTTTGTCACTATATGCGGAACTGGGTCTAACTGACAGTGGGACGGAGTCAGAGGAGGAAGTGTCTCCTGATATGAATGCACAAGGTCAAGAGGAAGTCCATGGTGGAACAAACCCTGGTGATGCTGGTGAGTCTTAGACACCATCAAGTCATGTGGTTCACGCTGGACCAAACCTGGATTACATGGACTCAGGAATCGCTGAAGCCTCATCATAACCTAACACAGAGCAAATGGATGACGAGTTCACTGCCACCGCTTATCTAAAGGTTCAGGAGAACCTTAAACTCCCAACTGAAGGTGAGGTGAGACTTGAGGAACCTGCTAGCTCTGCTGGAACCCTGTTCTCTATGAAAAACCTCGACAAGGATCTCAGTTTCACAGATCAGTTCCTTGTAGAGAAGTCACAGGAAGACGAACCAGAAAAGACCAATACTGAAGCAGAGGTCCAATCTATGGTGACGGTTCCCATTCATCAGGATACCTCATCTGTCCTGTTAATGACCACTCTAGTAATAGATATCACTGACCCTCAATTCAATTCCACAACAGTTCCTACATCCATGCCTACAACAATAGCAAAGGTCACTGAAACAACAACAACAACAACTGTTCCACCACCACCACCTCAACCACAACAAGACGTCTCAACCTTGATCTTTACTCAGACGATTGGTCAGCTAGAACAGAATATAGCAGATCTGGTAGATGCAAATCAAGCCCTGGAGGAAAGGCTAGACAAGCAAGGGAACAGGATCCACCAATTGGAGACTTAAGACTTGTCTAGATTGATCAGAGAGCATGCAGTAGAATTTATAGACTCGCAGGAGATTGACTGAAAAATCAAAGAATCGGTGAAATAGGTGGTTACCGCATTAGTTCAGCATGCAATGAGAGCCCCTCTTCGTGCTCGCTTCAAGGATCTCCCTATGTCTGACATAAAGGAGATTCTACTTCAACGCATGTTGGAGGAGAATTATGACAAGGGACACGAGGATCACAAGATGGCTTTTGAAGCATTACAGAAATCTATCATTCATGATGAAAGTGAACAAATTGATGCAGACAAGGCTGAGGAGCGAACAAAGAAGAAAAATAAGCAGGATTCACCAAAAACCTCGCCTGGGTCGCCTCCTCCACCACCTCATCCTCCACCACCGTCGTGTGCATCAGGGGTTTCCGGTCCAACAGGAACCTCTGATTTCGCTCAAGATCCTCCTCCACCACCACCGTCTTCAACAACCAATCAAGGTGATCAGTCTTACAGCTCCGCTGCTCCAGGCTCATCCAAGACAGCTGCCTCAACAGCATATACAGCCTAGACAACGACCACATCCAGACTCGAGCCCGCTGCTTCATCTGTCCCTAAAGACATACTTATGCATGAAGAGTCAGACTTTGAAGCTCAGGATATGAGGTCTGACGATGAAGATAACGGCAGTAGGCATATTCCCAAAGTGAGTCTGAATCAGGAATGGTTTAAACCTCTTTCCGCAAAAGAAAGACATTCAACCCCTGAACCTGCGTGGTCTATTCCTTCATCAAGTCTACCTGTTCCCAATAACAACTGGGCATCTGCTATAGCCTCTAGCTTCGTATCTCTACTAGAGAACTCCTTGCTTTCACAGACCGGTGATATTGAAGTGTTTATTGATTGGTTCTGCAAGAAGCAAGGAATCACATAGCTCACACCGAAACATTTTGAAGGTCCTGCATATGAAGTGGTCAAAGCCTTCCATCCTGACGTGATTCATCTACAATTTCAGATGGAGGAATGTCACAAGCTTCTGACTAATCAAGTAGACGAAGGATTACTCAGGTATAATGTCAGCAGACCACTCCCATTGGGTGGTCCTCCAGGTTAGGTACCAATTCAAACTGAATTATTCTTCAACAAAGACTTGGAGTATCTACGATTTGGCCACAGGGGTGACAGACTTGCGTTGTCAATCATAAAGATGAAAGCTGCCTCTTATCCTAATGTCGGGCTAGAACAGATGGTACCTGATCAGATGTGGGCTGAAGAAGAGTATATGTATGACATCTCAACATCATATGGTATCTCTCACTGGTGGTTCAAGAGACAGCAATTCTACATCGACCGACACTCAGCTGACACCAACCGAAGAGCTATTGTCAGGACTCACATGAGAATCCTAAGTGTCGTCAGAATTAAGGTCTTTTCCCTTTACGGGTATGATTACATGAAAAAGATAGTTCTTCGAAGAGCAGATAATCAGGAATATACTATTGCTGAAAGCGACTTCAAAGATCTGTACCCGAGTGACTTTGAAGACTTGTACTTGCTAAATCTTCAAGGTCACCTGAACCACCTACCGCCCAAAGACAAGAAGATTCTCTCTACTGCCGTCAACTTATGGATAAGGAATTTGGTTATCAGAAAACGGGTAGAAGACTTCCAGCTCGGCATAGAGAGTTACCAGACTCAGCTGAACCTCACCAAACCTCGTTGGGAAGCTACAGGTCTCGAGTTCATGCATGATTACAAGATTCTTGACTCCCCACGGGCCGTGGTGTTCAGAGACAAGTATGGAATGCAGATGATCATGCGCTTCAACGAAATCCACAAGTTCAGTGATGGGACTCTACAGCAAATTGATGAAGCCTTAGACTATCGGGTCAAGGAATTCAAGGTTAACAAGGTCAATCCGGGGTTGAATACCAGGTTCTGGACCAAGAATGATGTGATCAAGAGCAAGCAGTTCATGTTTGCTATTCAGAAGAGGCTAAAGCTCAGGCGAATCTTCCAGAACTTGGAAAGCTTTGTTGGTGGACGCATACGAGAAGGAGACTACAGACTTCTTTAGAGAACCGAATGATCACATCTTCTCTGTATCTTTTAGTAAGTCTTGTGTGGTGTAATTGTAATATATACTGTTCATATTGTACATTCTTAGTAGTGATTTGTAAGGTGACTCTAACAGACCCTCAATTATTGAGGGGGAGCTGTTCCTCTATCAATAAACATTTAATCGGACCATATTTTCTCCCAATTTTTCTAACTCATTTAAATCAATTGAGATCCTAAATCTCAACGGGTTTGACATTTTTGATCGGGGGAGAGAATGTGATTTAAATATAAAAATCTGATAAAAAATGTGATCTTTTGAACTCAAGTGTAGGCTCTCCCATATGTGCTAAACCTTTTCGAATATCGATGCACATATTGAGGGGGAGCGAATGGTGTACGATGGCTATTGTGGAAATACCAAAGACCGACCCTGTAATTACTTTATCGGAGTTATAAGGATGGTAAGGTTAGGTACTCGATCCCACGATCCCGCCAGAGCCAGAGGGATCTACCCAGGGACAATCCACTAGTTAGTGTAGAAGTCCTTAGGTATGATTATAAAAGGAGTAATGTGAGAATAAGGGAGGAAAAAAGAAAAAAATAAAGATGCGGACTGAGATGGAGCTAGTACTGGAACACACCTAACAAGGTTCTAGTAATGAAATCTCGGTAAGCACTGAAGGGGTTGAAGAATGAAAAAGAAATGCTAAGATAAAGGGTGAAAAGAAAGCAGCCCTCCTTAAACTTTAGGCAGAAACCGGGTCACTACATATGCTGTCGGAATCACATGGTTGATTGCTGACATTGAAGACAAGTATCATGGACCCAGTGATACGCTGCACAACCCTCCCTAGCCACTCAAGATCCCTCAAAGGATTCTTGTTTCACTTCTCACGGAGATCAATACATTTCTATCGTCTCTCTCACTCCGAGTTAGACGATATTGAAAAGGTGGCAGTCCGCTCCAGCCTTCGACTACCAAAAACCAAAAATGCACTATTGAGTCTAGAGCCATGAGATCATCTAAAAATCTCGTTAGGACACTAATACAAATTGTGCTTGTTTTTCACACACTGTGACAACAAGTAAAGATCTTAAGAGTCCTACGCATTATCCTCGTGGTATTGCCAGAACATCCGAGTGATACGTAAGTACTCACTATGAAGATGGAAATCCTTCTAGAGCCAACATCAAACAAGCTCTTGGTAGGTGACATGTGAGATCCATTATGGATTAAACTTGTGACAAATGGAAAGCAACGATGGTGCGATTCTTTATGAATCAAACTTGTTCCAGGCAGTGAATTGACGAATAGTTTTTGAAAAACCTTTCGATGTGCCCAACAACTGATTTTCTAGCACATTGACTGTGTATATCTTTCAAAACAAATGTGTTTCTGATGAAATTTGATTTTGTGATATAAAACACTCTCGATGTGTCACAAAAATACTTTCTCAAGTGACACGTCGACTGTTTTTCAAATCATTTTCCTCTTTAATCGGTAAGATAGTAACTAACCGATTCACTCTTATCGTGCTGTCTGCTTTGAGACGTTCCGATAAAGAGAACATGCAAGTATGGTGATTCTGATGGCTGTACATCTGATGATCCGATACTTATACTGGAAATCCTGTCAAGGAGATTCATCTTAAGATGAATCTACCTGATCACAGGTCGGTCCTCACGGATCCGGAGGTTACTCCAACCATACTCGGGCGAATGACAAAGCCATGTTCGCCCACGAGCTTTATTGTTAACTGTTTTATTTCAGGATCAAGTAAAGATGGAGATGGAGATACCTCGTTCCAGTAGAGTCAATTCACAACCCCATGCTCACACTTAATGTTTCTAATTAATGACATCATGACAACTGAAAGACCTACAACACAGCTTCCGCAACTCTGAGAAGTAATATCATGATCAAGAAAAGTGTGAGCATGCAGGTCCGAAGGTCACAACATCACATGAAGGCAATACTCCACTACAAGGATGATTAAGAGATTTACTGCAGATGATGATCTCAAAGAAAGCTCAAAGATCACTCAAGTCCAAGGAACAAAGCTCAAAGATCACTACTTGATGTACAAAGACAAATGTTGAAGAATCAAAAGACTACAAGCCAGAATCAAAGATTAATTCAAATATAATGCTAGGATTCAATTTGTATTTTCTGGGGTGACCTCCCTTAGGGGGAGATTGTTAGGATTATAAAAATCCATGTAAAAGACTCGGTCACCCCATGATATATCTAGCATAGGTTAGCTCGTAGTCTTAGTATTAATCATTTAGTTAACGGGGTACGACTATGATGTTGGCCGGGTCGGGTAAGGTAGTATAAAGACCGTTACTGATGGTATCCTTTCTACACACTCGCATTTCCCTAGACGTCTATGCCAATTTAATATCTTATGGCTAGTTTTCTAGAGCCTAACGCGCACATCCATCAACAAGAAGCAACATTAAAAGGATCTACAACCTAAGTTTCATGCAATCATAAGTAAATACAAAGGAGGGTTTAGCCTAACATGTTATAAAGAAAGCAAGAACATAAATCAATCAAACAACACATAGACATATTGAATGATTAATGATAAACAATCTTACTTGATTAAAACATGGATTGAAGGTAGTTACAATAGGGTTTTGAGGCCCTAAAAACGACCTAAAAAGCTGCTAGAACGACCAGGGTTTGTCTCCCAAAAGTTATACAAAGTTACATACCTAAACCCCTAAAATCGGTTTTGTATATATAGTAAAAACAGTGCGACGACGTCGCTTTTGAAGTCGTGACGCCATCGCCACGTGGATGATTCTAGATCCTCTTTAAGTCGGCCATGTTCTGACACCGTCACGATGAAGATTCTGACGCCATCACTTTATGATGGTGACGCCGTCTCCACGCTCTGTATGCACAATTCTTCATGATTTTTGGTGTAGAGTCGTAATCTTGTCTGTTTCTTCTCCAAATATATGCTAGTTATAAGGACAAAATAAGATTAACCATAAGTGGAAAAACTATCTTTCCAAATCTTTCCAAAATACTTTGCCTAAATCTAGAAAAATATTTTCCTTTATTGTTTATTGATAAGGAAATATTTTTCTTCTAGAAGAATATATTAAACTAATTTTAATAAGTACAAAACAATATTTTGTATAGATTTGGGGTTAATCACAAAATGACAATTTTTGTCCCAGCTTCCAACCTGGATCACGAAAGCATTGGACGGCATCCAGGTAGAGATGGTGGGATCTGTGGGTCGCACGTCGTGTTCCCTAGACAGATTTTGAATTTTTAAAAAGTTGCCTATAAATACCAACCTCATTCTTTCATTTTAAACAACTTTTGACAAATATTTTTTTTACATATTTTTATCTTTTTATATACACTTTGATCAGTATATTGTTAATAATCCATTATAAGTGAATCAACTCATTCACTCTTTATTGAAGAACAATCAAAGAAGACGTTAAAGCTTTAAGTGTTAATGTTTTAGTTGTGTCTCGAGCCTGTGATAATCATTCGTTGGTATATCTTTTGTTGTATGTTGTGTGTATCATATGTGTATGATATGTTAGTATTTAGGCCTCAAAATACATAGTGTGTTAGATTGGTTCTATCTCGAAGTAGAACTCGGTATTTAGATTAGTACCGGAAAAAATTGTAGTGATGTGCTACGGTTTTATCCGCTTAAAGGCGAGTTGTTGGACATAGTGAAAGATAACCATCAACGTTGGGTACTTGGGGAATGGAGAAGGGCGAAAAGGTCGAATTCGTGCCGAATCTACTTATAAAATCATTGTGTCATCGGTTTGATCTTTCTTATCTTTACTTGCTTATATTTTGCAGTTTGTTTATTTACTTATTGCATCACTATCATATACACTTGTGTATTATTCTTGAGTTCACCACCAGTAGGTCCCGAATGACAATGCGCCAGAATTTTGAGGATTTCAGTTCCACCCACACATCTTCTCATTATATTATCCGCGCACAGTTTAAATGCATAAGGTTCCTCCCAGAAGTAAGTCTTGACTTGCGAAAAACATATAACACCCCGTGTTTTAGGGTCACTGTACGTCGTTAATAAATTCACTATTTATTTTTAGTATCGTACGCGTTTGCTTTTAAATTGAAATTGTTAAGTTAAATCGCGTAAGCTAAAAATTATCGTTCAATGTAAACGGGCATCAAGCAATTAAATGTTTACGTCAAACAAGTGTTAGATAATTATTTGGAGGATAATTATTAACTTTTCATAATTTATTTTTATGGGTTACATAAAGTGTTTACGTTTCGCGATAAAATACATTTAGGCATACCTGGAACCACCAAAACTTTTCTACGCTTCAACAAATACCTATTATTATACCCAATACCCAAAGTTTTAAAAAAATGCACCCATATTTATTAACTTAGCATGATTTTATGGAAAGGAAATAAACCAAGACTTATACATTACAAGTTTTACATTTATATTAAAAGTAACCAACTTATAACTTGTAAATTATGCTAGATATTATGCAAGATATCAAAAACGATTCATGTACTCCCTCCTTCCTTCAAAATTCGGTAATATATATGTCCCTAAGGGACAATTGACACACAAAATATCAACTAAATACTTCTAGTAACACTAGGACTCAATATGCAAGATCATGACTAGTGAACTTGACTACTATTCCCTTAATTCCCTCATTGTGTTCTAAGACTTCCATAAGAGACTTTTGACTAGTCTCATTAATATATAAGGCATGCAAGACTTAGAAAGAACATACACACTCCATTTGATTAAGTAAAAAACACTCTCATTTATCTCCCATCCTCCCCCTAGCCACGGCTTGAACTCAAACACACAAACAATCCATACAAATTTTTTCTACAACATTTACAAGTAATCCTACAACATATCTAAGATATCCTAAGGTGTTTAGAAGGTTTGGTTTGGGGTTTGCAAGTGTTAAAGCAAGAAGGTTCAAGATTAGGGTTTTGTTGAAATTAGGGTTTTCAAGGTCTTGGAAGCTAGGGTTTGTTTGCTAAACAAGGGTTTAGATCATATTGTTCATCATCTTACATCATACTAAGGTTACCTAAGAACCTTAATCTCTTTACATTTGTGATTTCATATGTAAATTATGTTTATGTAGTTAATCACCATTTAGGAAACTTATTTACATGAAAACTGGAATTTTTACTTATGATCATGGTATGATATACTTTGTCATGTGCTATATTGTTGTTAGGAACATATGAGAATAGAAGTATGTACATTATATAACTCTGGTTTATGTATAAAAGCTTATATAAACAACTTACCTAAAAAGTGTAGTTATAAAAGTTCATGAACAAACAAGTATGTAGACTTATGGATCTTGTGATTCTTAGACAATATTTGTACAAATGATGGACTAAGGACCCTAAGTATGTAAAACATGTGATATTAAGTGTTGTAATGGACTTGTAACAAAGTAGCTAAACTAAAAAGGTATAAAAACAAGTTTTAAACATATTTTTACAAAATGACCAAAACCTTCTGATTAAATTCGTAATATAAAGTATTTATTTTATATTTTTATAGAATAATACATCTCATGAGGATTCCAAAAAGGTAAGGATCTCGAAAAACCGAGCTATAACGAAGGAGATACGTAATTTACAAGATTTAGTTATAAAAAGTGTTTTATAAAAGAAATTTTATAAAACCATTTACTTTTAGCTTCCGATATATACAAATGGATATTTTTCTCAGATAGTACATATTTTTAGGATTCCAAAACATTAAAAATCATAATTTTTTGATCAATAACGAAGGAGTTATGGATTTTTTTGTATTTATGATAATTAAAGTTTATAAAAATAATTTTATAAACTATGAATAGTAAAAATCACTATTCATCTCAGATACATTTTGAAAAATACATTAATTAGATAAAACTTTTAATTATGAAGTCGTGCTCAAAAGAATCACTAAAATCAAAGTTAAAACGAATAAGATACGACATTTACGAGTTTATGACGATTAATTTTATAAAAATAATTTTATAAAAGTATATAAATAGTAAAAAGTACTGTTCATCAAAGGACTTAAAATATGAAAATGTAATATTTTGATAACTAGTCTTAATACGAAAGAGTGGACATAAGAAACGTAAGAAACGAACTTAAAACGAGAAAGTTACGCCGTTTTTACTAAAGAGATATTTATAAACGTTTTTACTTTATAAATAGGATTTCACAAATACAAGTAGATGGTGATGTAGCTATATAGAATTATATGTGGTATTAGTTAATCTAAGTGCTTAGTACTTATACGACCTATATTTAATTAGGTTGCATTCGGTTATTTTTGTGACGCATTTTCGGTTATACTTGGATTATTCATTCACTCGAGGTGAGTTCATAGCCCCACGGTTTACATTTATAATGATTTACAAGTTTTTGGGTGAGAAACATATGCATGTTTTACAATTGGACGCAAGTGTGCATTTCACAGTACGATTACGTGTTTGCCTAAGTAGAGATAACCCTCTGAGCCCATTATCATGAACTTTCAATTACTTGTTGTGAGCGCGAATGTTATAAATAGATCTATTTGGGATTAACATCCCTGTTCGGGTGAGTCATGCTCACTGTGCCGGTTTGCCAGACAACAAACGTATACCATGTCGGACATAGGATGTTGCGGGTTAGAACATCATCACGGGCAATGTTGGCAATTTATATTGCAATTCATACATGTCAGGCTTCAGTGTCATGAGCTTAGTACTGCCAGTATAATTTTAGTACTGCTCGTTGAAAGTTTATATGCCAGTTGATTTTAGTAACTGCCTTGTAGTTTGGTATAGAGTTGGTGCTTAGCCAGGGAAATATTTTAGCGCTGCTTGTTACTACTGTTTGTTTCTGGATAGTTAGTGTTGCTAGCAGGTTTGGTGTTAATAAATGCTACCAGTTATAATTTGGTTAGTACTGTTTGTTTGATGAGTTAATACTGCTAGCGTTAAAAACAGTGAGGTTAATACTGCTGGGGATTATTTTTTATATTGATAGCTATGTCCGATGTTGGACAACAGACGCATTTGGATCTCGGATAGAACTGTTTTTAACAACATTTTATTCTTAATTATTTATGGCTCATTTTGGATTTATTGAAGAGAGGTGATTACGAAGACAATTGAATATTGCTTATTTGATGTTGTAGTTGAGTTTCACAGATGCGTGTTCTTATTATATCCTCTGGTCAAGGATAACTTGTTCGTGCTTATATGATGTTGACAAAGACTTGCAAAATTAGAATGTGTTGTGATTTTTGTATTTGATGCTCAATACTCGCATTCACTCATCTCTTGAAGGAGTTACGTTATTGTGCTCAGTGTCTCATTTTATAAGATAAATGAGGATTTTGTCAAGAGGTTGCGGTCTACTTATACTTTTCCCTATAGTATGAGTTCGACGTCACGTGGATAGTGCAAGACATAAGACACAAGTTTGGGAGATTCTACTTCTTCTATCTAAATTCATTACTACTTCGTTTTCTATTATCAGTGATCACTACATTGAGCCTACGAGTTCGAGATTTTCAAAGAGATGGTAACATTCCACATGCACATCTACATGCACCACTTGAGGGGAAGTCTTTACAAGTTGCTTATCTACAGAAGACCCCTATTGGATGATTACAAAAAGGGGAAGAAGACTACAAAGATATGATTTGCAGCTTATTATGTGTGGTGGCATGTTCAAGAAGATCATAAGTCAAGGGGAAGCATTGAAGATTGTTTCATACATGAAGATTGTTATGTAAATATCTAATATGGGAACGATTGGTAGGATCTTAGATTTGAGATTACAAAACTTGATATGCATAAGTGAAGAAAGATGAACAATAAGGACCTAATATGAATTAAATTTTCAAGTTATCTTCTATGTAAGCTAGGTTTTCTTGTAAAACCCTCTATATAAAGGGTAATAGACGTTTGGTTAATAGCATCCTTCATAGTTAGAATATAATAACAGGATTCTCAATGACGAGTCTAAGCAAAAGGCGTGTGTGTGTTCACAGTAGTTAGTAGTTAGTAAAGTCTATTAGTTAGCTAATAGATATTATATTAGGCCCCAAGGATTTGTGGAGCCTTGCTTATAGTTTGTAACCATTTATTTATCAAATTAATATAGGCCAGTGAATGGTTAGTAAAAAAACCTTTTGAATAACTTATTGTCTTTAAATCAGTATTCTTAGTAGGGCTTTTCACCTTCATTCTTTGCTTCTGAGCTCTTGACTGTTGAAGTATAAGAAGACCATATTGGCAGTACAAAGTAGTCTTGAGTGATTCGCTTCATTTTAGATTTTCCTGCATCAATATTATCTTGTGTACCTGCACTATGATTAGCTTCTTTTGGACCTGCATGTTTGTTAGCTTGATTCTCTGATCTTACAGGTTGATAATTCATTAAATCGGTTAAATCATCAAGATCAAACAGTCAATTTGGTCCTTTCCCTGCAACATTTGGTTTATTTTCTAAAAAGGTTATATGTAGGTTTTCTTCAACTCTCTTGGTTTCTAAATTGTATACCCTAAAAGCCTTGCTATTTAGAGAATACCCTACTAAAAACCCTTCATCAGATTTCCCATCAAACTTGCCCAGGTGGTCAATGGTATTCAAGGGATGGTCTATGGCAACCAAACAGGTCTTTATGCTTATGAATGGTATCTTTACCAGTTTTAAGTACAGTAATGTATCTTATTTTGAGGATTGGTCACTAATACCCTTGTATTAAGGCTAAACAGCAGTATAACTGCTTCAGACCTAAAAGTGTTAGGTAAAAAAATGAAATTGCTAGCCACTAGTTCTAGCAACCTCAATAAGGGTCTGTTCTTTGTTTCAGCCACTCCATTTTGTTGTGGAGTTCTGGCATACTGTATTCCATCTTGATCACTTTTGACCACAGAATTCAATAAAATTCCCTGTCTTAAATTATGTACCATTATCATCATCTATTAGTTTTAACTGTTTGATTTAATTGGTTCTCAATTTGTCTTTTAAGTCCTTAAAGATTCACTAGTTTCATCTTAGTTCTTAAGAAGTAACACCCACTAAACCTGCTAAAATCATCATTGATAACAAGGAAATAAGTCTTATGGTTTATGCTCCTTACAAAACTGTAGGTCAAAATTAAGTCTATTTGCAGAAGTGTAAGGGCTGACGAATACGAGCTCACTGATTTAGCCTTATTTAGGAGGCCTTGTGTTTGCTTTTCCTTTCTGACGAGAAACATGTGTGGTTTTTTGAAAAATCTTTTAAAGGTAAACTCTTTCAAGGGTTGCACCTTCCCAAGTTTGTTTAAGTTTTTAAAATTAACATGACCCACCTCTATGCCAATTTGTTAGATTCATCAACTTGTGGCCTTTACAATCATACAAGCTAAACCTCCAGAAGGACAATTGTTCTCCTAGGTTGATACATGTACTTATTGTTTGGTCTAGGAATCTACAGTATACTTGATTTTCATCAGGCAACTTAAGTCAGGAGACCAATACAAGACATTCAGTGTCTATGTTAAAGAGAGCCTTGTTACTTTGTCACCACATTTGTGCACAGAAAAGTGATTGAAATGCTGTAGTTATTTCACAAAGCACACATCCTCAAATCTAACTTTCTTGTTTTTAATTTTACCATTTACCAGTTAATGTAACCTTTACTACCACCAATGCCACAGCGGCCAACCCATTATAGTCTTTGGATATCTTCAGCAAGGTACGGCCTGGTTCTGTCATGTGTCTGAAACATCTACTATCAACAATCCCTTTGTTCTTTAAAGCTCTTTGTGGATAATCCTGCACATAAAATAAGAGAGATTAGATTCTCTTAGGGACCCAAGCCATTTTGGGCTTGGGTCTGCCTAGTGGATCTTAGATAGTAACACATTTTCTAGAATTTGATCCACGCATTGTATTTGGAGACTTTGTTCCAGTAATGTCTTTTCTGGGTCTCCAATTACAACCTGCTGAGGGCTTAACAACAGTTTCCCTTTTTCCCCCAACAGCACTAACTACTTTTACTTTAGCGGTATTAACTTTTTGATTTGAAAAATGTGTTCTTGGTGCTGTTGTTCTATTAAGTGGCCTTCTAATAGGAGAATGAGTTTTATGAAAAATAGTTTTTGGTCTAACATTATTCACAATAGGTTTAGCAGTATGAACATCAGTATTAACATTGTTAGTACTGCTTGCATGTAGCAGTATTAACTTGATTTTGCCAGAGTACTAGTATCTAGGCATAACTTATTGTTCTTTAATATTTAGATGGGTTAAACCAATGTTTAAACATGTGGATCATCACAACGTGGCTTGATATCTAGGTTCAACAAGGATGATTTTGTGTCGATGTCTGTTTGTTTGAATGGCATCGAGAAGGGCGAAGCAGCACAACAGCTATGTATTATAATGGATGTAAAAGAAACTAGGTTTTTTATTGTTCATGGATGGAACAAGCAGAAGATGTTTTGATCAATCAAAATTATTTTTGTTTCATCAAAATTATTTTTGTTTCTACTAGCTTTGAATTGTTAGTCGATCCTTGGATTTGTGATGAACCCTAGTATGAGTTCGACGTCACGTGGATAGTGCAAGTCATAAGACACAAGTTTGGGAGATTCTACTTCTTCATCAAATTTATTATACTCAGTTTTCTTCATCAGTGATCACTACATAGAGCCTACAGAGTTCGAGATTTATGAGATGGTAAACAAATTGGTTTCAGGGGAAGCTTATTGATTAATGTTTAACCATCTACATGCATCACTTAAGAGGAAGTGTTTACAAGTTTCATATTTACAGAAGACCCCTATTAGATGATTACAAAAAGGGGAAGAAGACTACAAAGATATGATTTGCACCTTATTATGTGTGGTGACATGTTTAAGAAGATCTTAAGTCAAGGGGAAGCTTTGAAGATTATTTCATTCATAAAGATTGTTTTGTAATATCAAATAGGGGAAGATTGTTGGGATCTCAGATTTAATGATTACAAAACTACATATGCACAAATGAAGAAAGATGAAACAACAAGGGGGTGGGGGGGGGGAAAACCTTATATGTTGATAAATTAGTTAGCTTCCTATTTAAAGTTAGGTTTTCTGGTAAACCTATATATTAAAGGGTCATAGGCGTCTGGTTTAACACATCCAGAAACATAGAACTCTTCAATGAGAGTCTAGACACACCAAAGAAAGCGTGTGTGTATTAGTTAGTTTATTAGTTAGTTTATGTATTAGTTAGTTTAGCCTCAAGGATCATTTGATCTTGGGGATATAGTGAATAAAGAAAACCTTGAAGTAACTTTGATTTTTGTTTAATATTTCTGTTGTGCAAGTTTATTAATCATTCTTACTATATCATGGATGAGTCTTAACCAACGATCGAAGAGGTAATTAGACTTAACATATTTTTTGTTTTATTTTTTTAAGGCCTTTTTTTTTATATTGTTTTAAATATACTACATCTCTTGAGGATTCCCATAAGGTAAGAAACTCAAAAACAACCGAGATATAACGAAGGAGATACGTATAATTTGCAAGATTTAGTTATTAAAAGTTTTTATAAAAGAATCTTTTATAAATACTTAATACAATTCACTTTTGATATATACAAATGATTATTTTTCTTAGATATTACATATTTTTAGGATTCCAAACCATTAAGAATCATAATTTTTGGATCAATAACGAAGGAGTTATGCATTTTGCAAGTTTACGATAATAAATACTTTTATAAAAATAATTTTATAAAAGTTACTGTTCACATCAGGTATTTTTATTTTGACAACATCCTAAATAAATAGAACTTTTAATTACGAAGACGTGCTCGAAAGAATCACTAAATTCGGAGTGTTATAACGTATTAAGATACGGACATTTACGTGTTTTTACGGACGATTTATTTATAAAAGTATTTTTATTAAAGTAATTTGAACAGTAAAAATTACTGTGCACCAGAGGACTTAAATATATGAAATGTAAAATTTGATAACTCTTCTTAATACTGAAAAAGCTGCGACATAAGAATTCATAAGAAACAGACTTAAACGGGGAAAGTTACGATAGTTTTTACTAAAGAGATATTTATAACCTTTTTTACTTTATAAATTTGATTTCACAAATACGATTAGATGGTGATGTAGCAATATATAATTATATATGGTATTAGTTAATCAAAGTGCTTAGTACTCATAAATCTATAATCAATTACGTTGCATTTAGGTGTATTTGTGATGCATTTTAGATTGTGATTTACATGCTTAACTTACTACTCGAGGAGAGTTCATAGCCCCTACGTTTTAATTTATAATGATTATAAGGTTTTAGGGTGAGAAACATATGCATGCTTTACAATTGGACGCAACTTGTGGACATTCACATTACCAATTACATGTTTGCTATAGTAGCGATAACGCTCTGAGCCATTATCATGAACTGTCAATTACTTGTTGTGAGTGCGAATGTTATAAATAGATCTATTGGTTTAGGGATTGACAATCCCGTCTGGGCGAGTCATGCTCATGTGATGGTTTTCAGACAACGGATGTTTACCATGTCTGACTTGGGATGTTGGTGTTAGAAAATCATCACGGCAAATGTTTGCAATTTATATTGCAATTTCTTACATGTCGAGCTTCAGTGTCATGGCTTAATCTGAAACGTAATTATATTTTATTGAGGTTTGCATCTGTTGCTTTAATCATGGAAATTCTTGCGGTCCTACTTTATACATTTTAACAAACCTATGAATTCCACTAACATTATGTAAGACTTTTATGCCCATAACAAATTTTTTTGTTTTTCAGGAGATAATGAGGTACAAGACAGGGATACATTGATGGTCGTTATTTTAGGAAGTAGTTTGCATTAAAGATAATTTGGTTGCATTACATTTTGAGGTTCTATATTGTTATGCGACTTAAAATCTAGTAAATCTTTGTAATTTGTATTTTGAACAAGTGAAGCTACGGGCTTTTGTAACAAACACTTTACTAAATCCAATGTATCAATTTTAAACGAATTTTTGGTTGTTCTTATATATATCTTGTGTTATTGATCTATGAAGTACCACCCCAAGACCCATATTCTGCTAAGACCCAATTTGGAGGTGTTACAGATTTGTATCAAGAGCCAAGGTTATAGAGAGCAAGGTCAAATGTTTTTGCTAGACTATAACCGTTTTCAAACATTGCATTCATACAAAGGGGTTTTTCACGGGACGTACATACACTAGTTGTTGCACTAGATGCATTCATGATTGATATACATGTTATAAAATACTATATATATTACTATAAGAGTCTTATATTAATACTTATATAAGCTACTTTTGATTTTTAGATTTGGCCATGTCAGATTTAGAGGACTCCACAGTCACCTACATGGCGGTACCCAGTCCATTTGAGGGTTTGTCAGACATAGGATCTCCGAGAGTCGATGGACCACCCGTGATGCCAGAGGATCCATATGCATATGTGGTAGCCGCTTTTCAGGCCCCACCATCTCCTAATTATATGCCTGTCCCTAAGGAGCTAGAGCAGGCACCACTTTCACCAAAGTTTGTCCCAAAGCCTGTATACTTGGAGTTTATGCCACCGGAGGATAAGGTGTTTCCCGCTGAGGAGCTGCCACTACCGGTTGCTGTCTCACCTACTATCGACTCGCCAGGATACATGGCAAACTCTGATCCAGAGGAGGATGAGGAGGATCCTGATGAGGATCGTAAGGAGGACCCCACTGATTATCCTGTCGATGGAGTAGACGATAACGATGATGATGAGTCATCAAAACTTGCATAAATTGGGTTTTTAGAGAATAAGCCTATGATAGAAGGAAATAGTCTAAAGTGGCTGTTTGATATTGATTCTCTAACCCAATCTATGAATTATGTACCAGTTGCTGCAGGTACAATCATTAATGAATCTGCAGGTACACAAGGAGAACTTAATACAGGTACATCAGAAGAAATCAGTCAAGATTGCATTGAGATGCCAATTTGGAAAGATGATTCATATTTTGATTCATTCACCTTCCAAGGATGTTGATATTAGTAAACCAAAATCTGTTGTTGATGATCAAAAGCAGGTTCAAGATGGTCTAGATAATGAGAATGATGAGAAAGATAAGTCTGATGATGATAGCAGTCCTAAAGAAGTTAATGCTGCTGGACAACATGTTAATACTGCTAGTCCTGATGTTAATATTGGTAGTTTTAAACTTAATGTTGTTGATCCATTAGTTAATACTGCTAGTTCATATGATCAAGATAACCCTAAAGACATGTTCACTATGGGAGCTAGTCATATACTTGAAGCCACTCATGTTGAGTTCTTCAGTGATGAAGATGAACCAGAAGTTGATTTGGGGAACATTACAAATTCCTATACAGTTCCAACCACTCCCAATATAAGAATTCATAAAGATCACCCAATTAAAAATGTGATTGGTGATGTGAAGTCATTTGTTCAGACAAGAAGAATGACAAGACCTACATCTGAACAAGGGTTTCTCAGTGTTGTATATGTACAGAAAACACATGATACCCTGAATATTTATTTATATGCTTGTTTCCTATCACAGATTAAACCCACAAGTATTACTAAAGCTCTATCTGATTCATCTTGGGTGGAAGCAATGCAGGAAGAACTTCTGCAATTCAAACTCCAACAGGTTTGGAAACTTGTGGATTTGCCTAATGGGAAGAGGGCCATTAGAACAAAATGGGTCTTCAGAAATAAGAAAGATAAAAGAGGAATTGTGATTAGGAATAAAGCAAGGTTAGTTGCACAGGGTGATAGATAAGAAGAAGGCATAGACTATGAAGAAGTTTTTGCTCCTGTGGCAAGAATTAAGGCAATAAGATTATTTTTGGCCTATGCTTCTTTTATGGGTTTTCTGGTATATCAAATGGATGTGAAGAGTGCATTCTTATATGGAACCATTGAGAAAGAGGTTTATGTTACTCAACCACAAGGATTTAAAGATCCTAACCATCTAGAGAAAGTTTACAAGGTGGTCAAGGCACTTTATGGGTTGCATCAAGCTCCAAGAGCATGGTATAAAACCTTGGCTAACTATCTTTTGGGCAATGAGTTTAAAAAAGGGAAGATAGACCAGACATTGTTTATCAAAAAGCAAAAAGGAGATATTTTGCTTATACAGGTTTATGTTGATGACATTATCTTTGGCTCTACAAACAAGGAACTATGTACTGCATTTGAGAAGCTTATGAAGGATAAGTCTCAGATGAGTTTATGGGAGAACTTACTTTCTTTCTAGGATTACAAGTACAACAGAAGGAAGATGGAATATTTATCAGTCAAGATAAATATGTAGTTGAGATTTTGAAGAAATTCAACTACACGGATGTGAAGTCTGCTTCTACTCTAGTTGATTTGGAAAAACCTTTAGTCAAAGATGGAGATGCTAATGATGTTGATGTATATCTCTATAGATCTATGAATGGGTCTTTGATGTATCTCACAGCATCTAGGCCAGATATTATGTTTGCAGTATGTGCATGTGCTAGATTCTAAGTTACACCAAAGACATCTCATCTCTTAGCAATCAAGAGAATTTTTAGATATCTTAAAGGCAAACCAACATTAGGCCTTTGGTAATCTAGAGATTCTCCATTTGAACTAGTTGCTTATACTGATAGTGACTATGCTAGAGCCACTCAAGATAGGAAGTCAACAATTGGAGGTTGCCAGTTTTTCGGAAATAGGTTGATATCATGGCAGTGTAAGAAGCAAACTGTGGTTGCTACCTCTACAACTAAAGCTGAATATGTGGCTGCTGCTAGTTGCTATGGACAAGTACTCTGGATTCAAAACCAATTATTAGATTATGGGTATTATTTCATGCATACTATGATTTACATTGATAATACCAGTACTATCTGCATTATTGAAAATCCTGTTCAACATTCTAAAACAAAACATATAGAGATTAGACATTATTTTATAAGAGATTGCACTACTAAAAAGTTAATTCAAATGGTTAAAATTGATACTAAACATAATGTTGCAGATCTTCTTAGAATAGGTTTTGATGCTGGAAGGTTTCAATAATGTTAACGATATCATTTCATCACCATGAACACAAAAATAAGAAAAAAAAGATTTAGAGGGAGAGAAGAACTCTTAGGAGAGAAAAATAAAAGGAAAATTGAGTTTCTAGCACATTGAAAAAAATGAGAAGCAACACCCTCTACACACTTGGATAGGGCTTTAAATAGTACATAGAGTGTACAAGCCTTGTGGGCTTTCTTATATGTTATTTGGGCTGGACTAAGCTAAGATTGGGCTTTAAGCCCGACAACTAGGCCCTGTTAGTTTAGATAAATTCCTATAAACTAAGTTTTTCTTATATAAGGCTCGAGAATATTTAATGACCATCACTTTAATAAGAACACGGCTAACAATCTCCCCCTAAGGGGTGGTCATTCAATTGTGGATCCTTCTTATGACGTCTTGAGTCTTGGAGCCTTTTATTCTTGGAATTCTTTTGAAGTCTTTTGCAGGCTTGTAATCTTGGATCTGGGGATCTTTACTTGATTAGTCTTCTGTATAAAATACTGATATCGTGGTCTTTGACCTTGATTTGTCTTGACTACTGAGATCTTTGAATCTTTATCCTTGAATCTTTATGCCGCCTTGCAATCTTGTATCTCCACCCTCATGCTCAAAAGTCTTGAAAGCTTGCTAACAATCTACCTCAACATTTCCTTTAACATGATTACTTGTACCACATCATGGTAGGAGTAGTACTTGATCCACTTGTAAAATACATCTTTGTTAGTATCTAGCAATCTTGTCAAAAATGTTCTTTTGAGGAAGTGCTTGTACATCAGAGATTGCGGAAGACTTTAACACATGTGCTTGAGCTTTCATCATGTATTTTCTTTGTCTGATTGAGAATGAGGTCTTGAATCTTGAACTCTGTAGATATGAGGTTGTAAACGCCGTCACTTATACCTAAAAATTTGATATTAGGATAAACTGCAGCTAAGACGAATATGGCTTTGTCATTCAGTCTGAGTTCGGTTACTTTAATCTTTGGTTCCGTGTAGGTGAAGTTTTATCGTATAAATTTATACCTGCTTTGTACTGTGATCAGGTAGGTTCAATTTAGAAGAACCTCCTTGACAGGGTTTCCAGCTCAAAGTATTAGATCCTCTAACGCGATTGCATTAGATTCACCGTACTTGCTTATTCTCATTACCAGAACGTCTCAAAGTAGACAACACGGTAAGAGCGAATCAAATAGTTATTATCTTTCTGATTGAGTCGTCAATTCATATACTGGACCAAAATTGATATCCGGTTGCCACAAGCTTGATTCATTTAGAATCTCGCAAGTCACCTACCACAGAGCTGTTTGATGTTGACCCTGAAAGGATTTTCATTCATCACTGTGAATACTAAAGAGTATCACCCTGAATGTTCTGGCAATTACCACAAGGATAATGCGTAGGACTTTTGATACCAATTGTTAGTGTATATGATGTACGACATTTTGTATATTTGATTATGTGTCCTAGTGAGATTTTTGATGGATCTCGTTGAGCTCTAGACTTCTTTAAGTGCCATTTGTTATTTGGTAATCGGATGCAAGGAGCCGAACTTCCACCTTTTAAATATCACGATCTCAGAATGAAGAAAACAGGATAGAAGTGTTGTTCTCTGTGAGAAATGAAACAGAATCTTTGAGAGATTCTGAGTGGCTAGGGAGGGTTGTGCATTGCATCACTGGGTCCATGATGTCAGTCTTCAATATCATAATCATCTTTGTGATTTCTGATAGATTATGTATTAACCCGGTTCCTACCTAAGGTTATATGGAGGGCTTCTTTATTTTCCTCCTCTTTATCCCCTTAGACAATTTTTATTCATTCTTCAAACCCTTTCAGTGGCTTTACCCGAGATTCATGACTAGTACCTTCTATTGGGTTTATTCATAGATCATAACTATATACTCAGTCGGCACTTTCCATTATTCTCACTTTACTCATGTTTTAATCTCATACCTAGGCTTCTACTCATCGTTAATGGAGTGTTCCTGGGTAGATCCCTCCGGTTCTGGCTGGATCATGAAACGAACAATACCTAACCTTTAAACCGCTTATAATCCTTAAGATAACAACAGTTGGTCGGTTATTTGGGGTATTGCCATGGAAGATCCATAAAACCATTCGATAAAAAATAATTCAATGTGTTTGAAAAATCATTTAAGACACATTAAGTGTTTTCAAAGTTACCAAAAAGCTCCCCCTACACATATGCACCATATTA
Organism: Tanacetum coccineum; assembly: GCA_026074375.1. Classification (NCBI taxonomy): domain Eukaryota; kingdom Viridiplantae; phylum Streptophyta; class Magnoliopsida; order Asterales; family Asteraceae; genus Tanacetum; species Tanacetum coccineum. Next base: position 34,226 of record BQNB010027335.1, on the reverse strand, counting down.
TGAAAGAGTTTAGCACATGCGAGGTTTGGGAACACACTTATAAGATTGAGATCGTAATCCGTTATTTATCCAGTATTGAATCACATTTTAAGTTCACTATTAACCCCCTCAAAAAATTGCATATGTGTTTACAATTTTTGACAATTAGTTGAATTAAAAAACAAGTTAATGTCCAAAATTCACATGAGCCTAACGAAGTCTTGGGAGAACAGGACTGCGTGCCAAATGAATCATATTATTATACTCCCCCTCAATAATAGAATAGAGTAAAAACTTGGAGTGGGAGTTTGTTGAGCACATAATTTTGAAAGAATTTGAAAATTTTTGTTTTGAAAATATCTTAAAAACTGTGCTCAACAGGAAAATATATGAGATATATCTTATCTGCCATCATTTTCCTTAGTACTTCTCTGAGCTTCAAAACTTGATGTTTATTATTGGACTCTTTGTTCAAGACCAACAAGATATGAACTTCCGGTTGTTTAGGATAAATGTTCATAAATGAACATTTTCCTTTCTGTGAAGACAGAGTCCTAAGCTGACATTTACTTAGAATTCGTAGAGAAAAATTTGAAAGGACATGTTTTGAAAGCATTTGAAAACTCTCGCGTCCGAACTTATTTATATATTTTTACCCGTGTTAATATTAATCAACATTTCTAGGTACGTAAATGTTATCGATTGTCAAGAGACATGTCGGAGAAGATTATTTTTGTATTTTTGAAATTTTTGATTTTGTATTTTGCTTTTATAGGTTTTATATTTTTATATTTTGTTCTTTATAATAAATAAATATATAAATAATTACTGTGATTTTGCAAGACGATCAAGTTCCTGAGGAAGATATAACTGGAATACAAGGCGATGATGAACCAAATAGGTGAATCGATCCACCAAAAGGGCTTTAGTGAATGATGGTCGAGACCTGTTGGTAATCTGTCTTGACATAAGACAGGTCAATCGTACCATTTTCTACGTGTTCTTGTATGAAATGGTAGCGGACAGCGATGTGTTTTGTTCTCGAGTGTTGGACCGGTTGCAGGATATGGCTATGGCTGATTTCGAATCATAATAGATTGGAATCTTGTTTAAAGTGAAAGCATTAAATCCGTTAACTGTGTTGCATCAAAATGGACTTGGGCACAAACAAACAGATAGAGACAAACATATTCTGCTTCGCGGTTTGACAGCGCCATACAACATCCTTGTTTTCTTTGAGGACCAACTAGCCACTTTTCACCTAAGTATTGAGGCGCCACCGGAAGTAGCTCGTATAGGTGTCTTTACATCCCCGCATAATCAGCATTGAAATCAAGTTAGTTCTCAAAACCTAGAATCCGTCTCGTAATACAGAGATCACATATAACAGTTCCCAGAGATAAAGAAAGAATCCCTTTTAACCTCTTTGAGTGCTTCGCGGTTGGCGCTTAGCTGGTACCGAGCACATAACATGTAGCAGTATAATGTCTTTGGTCTATAGACGTAAGTTACATTAGGGCACCAATCTTGCTAGATATTTTGTTCGTTTGCATCGGACTGGAGTCCCATTTTGATCAAGGTCAAGCTTGCTACGTTGATCTACATTGAAGTACCAACGGGTTCACAGTTTCCTATTCCCATATTTTTTAAGGATTTCTAAACACTCGTAGGTGGACTGGTTTTATAAAGATGCCACGGGGGGGATTGGTTAAATTGTATATCCAAGGAAAAAACGTCATTTCGCCCATATTCATCGACATTTAGGAAGCGGATTTCATTGAGGTCAGAAATAGTTGGGTATACCTAGGGTGTGTTTGAACCAAAGATAATATCTCAAACATAGACATGTACACTAAGTGTATCATTCGAAGGCCTTATAAACAACATTAGATCAATTGTGCCTTTGACGAAGTGATTCTGTAGGAGAAATGTTGACAATTCATCGTACCATGCCCTTGGTGCTTTCTTCAACCCATATAGTGCCTTTTTTAACTTGTAGACATGGTTTGATTGATCGAGCATCGATTGAATCCTCAGGTTGACACCACGTTACACGTCTATTTTAATATACCATGGCAAGAATTCATTTTTCCGTCCATTTGAGACACCCATTTTTTTTTTTGGTTTGTTTGGTGGGTTTGGTTTTTTTTTTTTTTTGGGTTTAAAATATATATTGGGGGGGGTTGTTCCCCACCCCCCCCCCCCCCGGGGGGGGTGTTTTTGGGGGGTTTTTTTTTTGGGGATACGATTTATGTGCAACATATGCCAGAAATTATCCTGATAGCTTCTCCCTTTAGCTAGGGTGCGGAAAATTGATGCGAGGATTCTTTGAAATCTATTACTTCCTCTTGGCGGTACCCTCTCACAACCAGACGAGTCTTGTTTTGGTCATGACCGTGTTTTTCTTCATCATGCTTGGTTGAAATAACCAATTTCAAAGTAAGAGGTTTTATGTTATCCAGAGGAGGAACTAAACTCCTATACATCAAGGCACTATTGAACTGTGAGAATCTCTTCTTGCATTGATTCTATCCCTGCCAGACGGTCCGGTCATGGCCTCTTTGACATTCTTTGGTTCCATTGTGCTCACCGTTAATGCATACATGCACATGGCACTATCTATTCTTAATTGATTTCTTGTCAAGACTGGTCGTGAGATTCTTCAATCACATATTCTAGAGGGTGATCCTTAGTCCATTAATATTCATGATGGTACGGTTGGTAATACGTATGCATGTTCAATGGATTCACATATTGAAAGGATGATGATTCAGCAACACTTGTGGATGGAGTAGCAAAAGGATTTACAAACATATTTTCATCAAACATAGAATTTGGAACATTGTCAGCAATTGTTGCAGGTTGATGCTGAATGTTTGTTTTGAGCCGTGGGATATGGGAGGACAAAAGAGAGAGTTGTGTGAGTTTTTACTTAAGGAAAATGGTATGTGTGTGTTATCTTACTAGTTAGGCATGTATATATACTACACATTGGTCCAAGTTGCTATTAGAAGTGGTCATAACTAGAAGAAAACAAGGGGAGTGAATTAAGGAAGGTCTTGGTCAAGTTTACTAGTCATTGAACTAGGTATAATGAGTTATTAGGTTGTACATGGTACTAGTTGGTAATTTGTGTGCTTCATGTCCCCTTGGGACTACATTGCATCCGAAAATAAGGGGGGGGGACTAGTTGCATCTTAGATATTTTGTATTGAAAATCTTGTATTACATGTAGTTATAAGAATTGTAGGTTAAGTGTAGAAGTATAACTTGTAAAGTGTATGTCCTAGTTGGGTCCTTGTATGTAAAATTCAGCTATGAAGAATAACATAGGTGAAGTTTTATAAAAATTTGAGCATTGGGTATAATAATGGGTATTTGTTGAAGCGTAGTTAAGTTTTGGTGGTTCTGGGAATGCCTAAATGTATTTTATCGTGAAACGTAAACACTTTACGTAACCAATAAAAAAAATGTGCAAAGTAAATAATTATCCTCTAAATAATTATCTAACACTTGCTTGACGTAAACCTTTAATTGTTTGATGCCCGTTTACGTTGAATGAAAATTTTTAGCTTACGCGATTTAACTTAACGATTAAAATTAAAAGCAAACGCGTACGAGACTAAAAATAAATAGTTGAATAAATGACGTCATAAAATGACCTGAAAACACATAGTGTTGTAGTCTTCCCCCGTTAAATGAGCCTTGTCCTCAAGGCTTAAGACGCGGCACTTGACGACGGTGCGGTCTTTGTGAAGAGAGATTGCCTTATTAGTAAGTTTCCCTTCTATCTATCGCCTGCGGATACCCTGGATACTTGTTATTGCTACTATTATGATTGTTGGGTTTGTTCGTTTGCTCAATACTTCGATCGGATTTCTAACTCTAAGTTTAGCATCCCTTGCTCGTACTATGTTAGTACGAATGTCCTATTTTTCCTATTCGGCGTCTTGATGTATTTTCCCAGCAGCAAACCTCCTCAGATATCGGGCCAACAAGTAAGGGATGTTGACCGATCCAACATCTAGCCCTCTTAAATAAAACAAGTCGGTCACGGTAACCTTCTCAGGTGCCTGACTCCTACCAGCTATACTATGTGCCATCATCTTATGGAAAAGTCTTAGCACCAGATCTCTAATCAAAGTGTAGGAAGGGGGAGGTCCCAAGAAATCTCAATCAGTAGAAATATCTCTCCAATAATCACGCAGATCCCGCTTCCCAAGGATCATCCTCTCACTTTCACTCCAATATCTAGCAAAACCAGGGGACTCCATCTCCTCCCATGTATGTAACCTCAGAGCTAGGATGAACTCCCTCCAGCTCATACGTCTCCTGGCTCCTCCTAACTGAAACTAGATAGTGCCAGGAGCATCCAAATCAAGCAACACCTCTCCAAATCTAAGCGTGTTAAGGAACTCTAGAATGAGCTCCCTAACCAGCGGTTCCCTAGTCTCGAATACTCTACTCCATGCCTGACTAGTGAATACCATAACCCTGTCACCATCACGGTGCTCCATACGCATCCTAGCATACAGAACATCCCTCATCAGCTCGGGTGATACGCGTAAAATATATAATATAATACTAAGGAAAATTACCAATTTACCATTGAGGACAAAGGTGAAAAGGAAACTCTTCAAAATATATATAATATAATACGTATCTAACTGGGAAGTATGATTCCCCGGGTCGTTTTCCCCAACGATTTGTGAAATTGAAACTACGCTTGTTGTTCGGACAATGATTTGAATGGGAAACAATAGTTGATTTGATTATCTACTTTTTACAATTAAAATTAACAAGCTCTAACTATTAAGCAAGAAAACAAACAACGGGAATTTAAATTTTAACTAAAAACGCAAAACGGGAACCTTAAACGGAAGCTACAAACCCTAAATTGATAAAATTAAACCTAAATCAAGTTTTTCTTTCTAAATGGACTCTATTTGACTAAAAAGTAAGTTTAAAGAAAACTAGAACAAAAACGGAGTTAAAATGAGCGTTAAAACACGAAAAACGAGAATGAGAACGAATCCCGTTCTTTAGAAAACGAAATTTTGCAATTTAAACCCTACGAAAGCAAAACTAATTTTCCTATGAACTTTAGGATAAAAGAAAATTTTCTAAAAAAGATTTATATTTTTTTGATTATTTTATGATTTTTTAAAGGTTTTAATAAAAATAAATGTTTAAAAATACTAAATTAACTCTAAAAATTCTAGAAATTTTTTAGAAAATAGCTTAAACTATTTAAATCCTAGGAAAAATAAAATTATAAGCAAAACTTATCAAATAAGCCACGAAATAAGCTGTAACAGCTTATAAGGCTTATTGGACAAAATGAGTATAAAGATTAAGTTGTGTAAGTTATGGATGGATGAGCTATTGAAGCAAACTGGTTAACACGTATGGTTTGTGAGTGTGAGGTCGCGGGTTCAAGTCTGGCATACACCCATTTTTTGCATTTTTTTATTATTTTTGAAAACTAAAAGCACAAAATTGAAAAACACACTTTTTAAGCTATTTTAACAAAAACAATATAAGCTGAAACTCAAAATTAAGCTCTTAAAAAGCTTTTTAAGAATTTGATAACAGAAAGTGGGCTTTTGAGCACTTAAAAGCTTATTTTAACTAAAAGACTTGCATACAGCTTATATTAAGCTCATTTTCAAAACCAAAAGCTGTTCTAGAATCCTTATGAAATGCAGAAGCTGAATCTAACAAGCTACTTAAGCTAAAAACACTACAAGACTTCTAAATCTAGGATTGAAAACAGCAAACTCAGGAATAAAACTCAAAAAGCTCAAAAAGACATTGAGCTAAAAAGTACAATAAGCTATTTCAGATTCTAAACTTTTGAAAACTTAATTACCTATCTATAAGCTAATAATCCAAATCATAAAAACAAGTACTATAAGCTAGAAATTCAAATTAAGAAGCTAACCCCTAGATACTACTGTTTTTGGCTTTTTGAGGATTTTTGATGAACTTTTAAAACTGATTTACCTAAGATAATAAGCTAGAAAATGAAAAATAAGTTTTAATCTATATTAAGCTATGTGTAATCTATAAACCTACTGAATTTTAGATCCTAAGTCCTACTAATACTAGCTTAATTGAGGCTTAAGAAGACAGCAGTAGTAACTGAAGTTACTACTGCTGATGCAATTGACAAAGGGGCAAAAACTATTATGCAGGTTACCTTAGTGGTTATACCTGCATTACACACTCAAAGTGAGTGTGTTTGAACACAATTCAAACACAAACAAAGCTATAACAACTTGGATCAAAAATACTCTTCCTAACTTAACTCAATTAATCCCCTGGTGCAGAGATAAGCATATTGCCCCTCAAAATGATTTTAAGCTTAAACTAACCTAGCAAACCTTTTTAAAGCTTAATCCATTATGAAAATCTAACTGACCAAAATGAAAACACAAATTAACTTTGACTTTTGAAGGTCAATTAGCATTAATCCAAACACCCCTTTAGACTATGGCAGATTTCATTAGGCTCTTGAAATTAGAAACTAGTGAATAAATCCTTAATACCAGATAACCATTAGCTTATAACAAGCTTATCAAACACAAATCATCAACTAAATAAGCTAGATTTAAGAACCTAAAAGCTAAACTACTTATTTTTGGTTTTTTATGATTTTAAGACAAGTTAAAAAGTAAACTATGATCTAAGCTACAAAAGCTAAAAACAGATTAAAATGCATGATTAATAAGCTCAACTAAACAATTATAAGCACAAATAAGCAATTAGATAAGCTAAAATAAGCACGATAAGCAATTAAGCAAACTTAAGCTAGAAATCTTAAAACAAGAAAAGTAAATGAAGACTTACTAGTAGCTTTAGCTAAACAAAAGCTATTAGGCTCAAATGAGCTTATCAACAGCTATGGCTTATCAAAGATAAGCCAGTAAAAGTCCTTGGAGGCTCATCCCTTGCTAGCCTCCCTTCCTTAAGCTTATACTTCCAAAAATCCAAGGTAATTCGTCTGATTTTATAGTTTAAGTAGATTAAGTGAACAATTAGCTCAATCACAAGCTTATAGACTTGTGAGAGCTTGTATTGGCTTATTAAGAAGCTTAATAAACAAAGGTATGAGCATGAGAGCTTATGACAGATTGTGCTAAAAGAGAAGTAAATTTTTCATTGACTAAGCTTGATTACATTAAGTGAAATTTTGAGTACAATACTTGAAAAAGAAAACGGCTAAAAAAAATTACAAGAATAGAAAGATGCCTCTTGTGTGTGTGTGGGTGAGCTATTTATAGTGTCATCCAGGAGGTTCTAGGCTTTTGCTTGCATCTCACGCTCTATCAATGACAACCGTAAACCCCCAAAAAAACTTTCAATCGTTGGAGAGTAATTCTCAACCCTTGGTTCACATTTCATTCTCACACGATTGCCAACGTGGCAATCGTGATTGATTGACACGTATGGCTTCCTTTAGAGAGTGATGATAGTGTAAAAACCCACATTTCTTGTGCTTCCTTTGTATCCAAGTGGCATTCTTACTTTCTTGACCAACCAATTAGGATTCATGATTTGACAACTTTCTCCCTGCCATCTTGTACTAGCTCCATTGAATTGACTATTGCACCCTTTAATTTAGAAATTTTCTTTGTTTTTGACTGTGTGGTGAAAGGTAGGGGATGGGTGAATAATGTTTGTTCTTGGTGCCTTTTTTTCATTTTAACTGAATTGGGTAAACGGGTGGGATGAGTTTGGGTATATGGCAATATTAGCCCTTGTCTTTGTTAGGTGAAAGTCTAAGTATTAAATAACTTTCAATCTTGGCAGAATTGTCCCCTAGACATATATAAAAGAGTTATGGGCTTAGGTTTTGGGCCGGGTAAGGATAAATGGAAAGGTAAAAGCTCATTTAGCTTTTAGGGACCATTTGTGTAATTTTGGAAACTTGAGGGACTAGTATTGTAACATTGGGGTTTTTGTCTTTTGTGAGTTGACCAAGGGTTGACTTTTTGACTATGGCCTTGACTTTTTGTCCTATTTGTAGAAAGCTTCCGACTCTTGTACACTCTTCCGTTCTCGTGTTCGTGGTTGCTCGTTTTTGATCGTTTTCATGTGATTTTTTCTATATCCGTACCTGCATACACAAAACATAAAAACAAGCGTTTCTTTGCCATTTTTAGTATGTGTTTGGGCTTAGTTGGGCCTTTTTAGGTAAAAATGAATATGTGTTTTCACACATATCAAAATTCCCCAAACTAAACGATTGTGTGTCCTCACGCAATATTATATGCCTTATAACCAAATATTTCAAAACTCCCCTAAACTTAACCTTTGAAAAGTAGCAAAGATTTTTTATTGAGAGAGCTAAGAGATCACAAGTTATAAAACACCCCTATTTCCCATTTTCTAAAACTTTTCCATTTTTTTTCATTAACTATAATAATATTATTTTGACTTTCGTTATTTCCATAACTGTTAGGGATCATAAAACAAGATGCATTTCGAATCCGAGAATGCCCCAAAAAGGATAAATTCATCGTTCCTAAAGCTTAAAACAAAATTACCGCCAAATATCAGTAAGGATGCTAACACTAATAATATTTGCAACTTGTAAACTTTTTACTCCCGACATTTATTATATCTTAAGTGAGTGTGATATCTTGAATTTCAACCATGGATCAACTTTTTTCAATATACTATGCTTTACGTTCTACCTTAGAATAATGAGTTTAAAGGCGAGATCATCCCATGTAACGACTTTCGTCTCGGCACATCCCAACCTTGCGGCTAAGTGACCAGGCTTTTGACACCCCACAGAGACTAGTATCGGGACTCACGGACCTTAGGTTTCAACAACTCTCAGGCTTCCCGAATATTCATAGCTTATAAAATAGAGTAGTCAAAGTGCAAAAGCATATTTGAATTTAACAAAAAGAAGTCAATTATTAATTTAATTTAACTATTTAGACATTGATGCAACAATGAACCCTCGACCTTATTAGAAGGCTGAAACAATCGGTTTGTGAGCCGGCAAGATGCAGGCAAAGTTTAATCAATCTTGGATCTTTAATCTACTATGGGGCCTTTCATTAGAAGCTACGACATCGGTTGTGATCCGGCAAAGGTAGTAAACTTTTATCAGCCACAACTTTTATTATTATATTTATTTATTATCATTTTATCATCTTTTTTTTATAAGAAGACTTCTTTTTGAAAAATTCAAGTATAAATTTGAACTAAGACTAAAATTTTTGCTATATAATTACTACACAAAAATTGATAATTAAGTTTAATCTCCAAAACAACATAATATTAATCCCGTTAAGAAGGTTATGGGAAAAATGAGCAACAAGTTTACATACAATAGCTCTTAAGATATCAAAAATCCATGTTTAGCATCTTACACATAACTTAAACTCTATCATTTTTTGTTCTTAGCAAATTAGCGAACGCTTAGCCTAAAAGTTAAGGAACAAGCTAGAGCTCAACACGCTCGATCGGGTCAAAATTTACTCCTATTAATTTAACAAAAAGAAGTCAATTATTAATTCACACTTAATTATCTAGACATTTATGCAATTGTAACCCTCGACCTTTTAGAAGGCTGCAACATCGGTTGTGAGCCGGCAAGATGCAGCAAACTTTTATCAGTCTCGGATCTTTATTCTTACTATGGGCTTTCTTTAGAAGACTACCACATCGGTTGTGAGCCGGCAAGAGGTAGTAAACTTTTATCAACCCACAGCTTTTATGATTATATTAATATATTTTTTATCATTTTTTTTAATATTTTTTTTATCATTCATCATATATATATATTTTTATAAGAAACTTAAAAAGTTCAAGTATAAATTTGAACTAAGACTAAAATTTTTGCTATATATTACATAAAAATTGTTGATTTAAGTTTAATCTTCAAAAACAGCACGTATATTAATCCGGTTAAGAGCTTATGGGAGAAAAAGCAACAAGTTACATACATGAGCTCTTAAGATTTCCAAATAATCTTTGTTTAGCATCCTACTCATACTTAACTCTATCATTTTTCGTTCTTCGCGAATTAGCGAACGCTTAGCCAAAAAGTTAAGGAACAAGCTAGAGCTCAACACGCTCGATCGGGTCAAAATTTACTCTTATTCTTACCCAGCAAGAAAGTCAAAATTGTGACAAAAACACTTTTTTTATATATATTTTTTATTTTATCTATAAATTTAACTTTAAAATTTTTGAAAATTTTGCTATTTTTGCGGGAAAACGGGATACGTGAGAACAAAACAATAAGCAGGCAACATTAAATCGATAGATTCCCTCCCCAAACTAAAACGAAACATTGTCCTCAATGTTTAAGGCGGGTCTCTACGCAAATCTAAGCCGTTTATTAATTATGCAAAGATAAACGTGAATCGATAAGATGAAAGGATATCGGATTTCCCCAAACTAATTGCAAACAAAGGATAGGAAGCTCGAGTGAACCGGGACAAAACACCGAACACGAGAGTCTTCAGAAAAGTTGGGTTCATCCTGCAAACAATCACAAGCACAAACAACAAACACAAAGAACGGAAGAGTACAAACCTCCTCACAACACATTAGAAACTAGAAAGAAAAATAGAAAATAGATAAGCATGGGGTGCCTCCCACGAAGCGCTTTGTTTTTGGTAACCAAGTCACATAGCTTGACTCGATCCCTGAATTCATTTGTCCTTAGGGAGAGTGTGGAGATCCTGGACTTCCTTTGGTGGCAAGTCCCCTCCGAAGTAATGCTTCACACGATGACCATTCACCTTAAAGTTTGGACCATCAGGTTGAGATAACTCAACAGTTCCGTATGGAAAAACTTTGGTGATGGTGAAAGGTCCTGACCAACGAGTTTTAAGCTTTCCTGAGAATATCTTTAGACGAGAGTTAAAGAGTAAAACTCGATCACCAACATTGAAAATGCGGTTTTTGATCTTTGAGTCATGAAGCTTCTTCGTTCTCTCCTTATAAATCAAAGAATTCTCATAAGCTTGATCACGAAGCTCATTAAGTTCATTCAGCTGAAGCTTCCGGTGATCACCCGCGGTTTTAAGATCGAAGTTAGCATGTTTCAAAGCCCAATATGCTTTATGCTCTAACTCAATTGGTAAATGGCAAGACTTTCCATAAACAAGCTTGTAAGGCGTACAACCAATTGGTGTCTTAAAAGCAGTACGAAATGCCCACAAAGCTTCATCTAATTTGTCAGACCATGAGGCACAGTTTTCTCCAACATTCTTTTCTAGAATACATTTTAAACCTCGATTGGACACCTCCACTTGACCGCTCGTTTGAGGGTGATAAGCGGTAGCTAGACGATGTGTGACCCCATACTTAGACATTACTTTAGCAAACTGATCATTACAAAAATGGATCCCATGATCGCTTATTATAGCTCTCAGTGTTCTAAATCGGGCAAAAAGAGATTTTAAAAACTTTACTACAACCCTAGCATCATTTGTAGGGAGCGCCTTTGCTTCAACCCATTTCAAAAGACAATCAACAGCTACGAGGATGTATTTATTTCCTCTTGAAGAAGAAAATGGTCCCATAAAATCGATACCCTATACATCGAAGATTTCACAAACTTGGATAGGTTTTTGAGGTATTTCATCTCGTTGTGAAATTTTGCCTTGTCTTTGACATGTATCACAAGATTTGATCATCATATGGGCATCTCGATATATGGTAGGCCAAAAGAAACCGGCATCAAATACTTATCGAGCGGTGAGATTGGCACTATGATGGCCCCCGGTGGGTCCTTCATGGCAAGCTTTGAGGATCTCAAGAGCTTCTTGCCCCGACAATACGAGGGTGGAACTGTAATCCTGTGCATTAACATACGTTCAAGCATTAGTGTTTGCCGGATAGGTATGAACTTGTCAACAATAAACTATATAACAGTCTTCCCATTCATCAAATCCAGGACATGAACAGAACTCTTAGGATACAGCTTCCAGCTACTCACAATCCAGTCATCTTGCGTACACCAAAAGTCTTCCAAGTCATCAGAATGAAGTGACTGACACAGCATATTCACATCCCTCCAGAGGTCTAAACCAACATTTACTTCTGGGTTTAACCGAAAGTACCTATTCATCCGTCGTCGCAAAAGAAGGAGAATCTCGCGTTAATGATAAACATGATCGGTAGCACTCTTTCAGGTAGGTAAAAGTACTTTCGCCGCATGTTTCTGATAATAAATCATGAATTTTATTGTTCCAGGCGACAACCCTCACCATCTCCCTACTCTTTAAATGCACCATATGGAAGCTGGGAATGTAACTCTCCATGTACATCAATACAACTCTCTCTATCAGAACTGAAAAAGTCTCAACAGGTTTATTCCCATTGGAAGTATCACTTATCACCCCACGATGGTATCTGAGACCGCAGGAGGGAGAAGTGGCAGACTCAGAAACGGTTTCAACTTTAACCCGTGGCATCAACAATTCATCATAGGTAGCTTGTCCACATTGCACAAACACCATCACCAGAAATGGACTTACCCCTAAAGATAATTCTCAGAGCAGATCACTTAGTCATCACGTGTTTGGGTCATCAACAAATCTGTGAGCATACCTAATATGTTCTTCCTCCTCACTTTCAAGAAAAAACTCAAGGAATACCCCTATGTGGATGCAAAATAGAACATCAATTGGTATGTGATTCAGTAGGTAATTTGACGGTGAAGGTAACCTAGCGCAGCAGAATTGTAAACCGATATGAAACGCCATCTCTCGGCGAGTGAACCAACAGAATCATCAGCATGATGGAGTGGTGACAGTAGAGTCAGTAACTGGAGCACCAAATGCACCACCAGCAGGATTAGAACTACCACCACCAGCAGAATCAGGATCATCAGCAGTATGAGTTGTAGCAGCAGGAACACTAGCTGGCTATGAAGAAACACGTTCAACCCTTTGTTCTCTTAGAAGGAGGCTCCAGTATGGCAGGCTTGGGTCCCCCCCCAAAATTGGTTGTACTGAGCACTCCTAACAAACGATCATTTTCTTGGCCGTCTACAAATATAGCTCGTACTCTTCAATCAACTGTTGTTGATGATAGCATTGACGTCTTCTTTCATCGTCTGTGTTTGGTACCATTATGAGCTGCCACACACTTGATTCATTTAAACCAAGTTGCGCTCATCTGTGTGACCTCAGATTTCTCAAACGGCTTACCTTGAGTGTCTCGATACCGTAAAATTGCCTAGGATGCTTCTTCCTTTCCTTTATACAGAATTCTATGCGTCTCGATGAAGTTCTACTAGTTTACATCAGCCCCCAACATAAACTTCTCTTGCCATTGCAGGATCAGAATACCAACTTGCATCATCCAAGTTTTTAACCAGTACTGTTTCTGTATGCGCATCATGAGATCGTCCAATGCCTTTACGCGTCTTCAGAACAACATTGGCAAGTCTGCCTGAGCCAAATCCTCAGACCGTTAACCGTTTTGAGCCACAACTGCTCACTAGCCTGTTCTTCGTCAAAGCTTTCTGGCTTGGTATCCCTTTGCAAGGAAACTCTGCAGGTATATCCAAAATCAGGGATTAGGTGCTTTCCCTTTTTCAGCTAGCAAAGATAAGGGACCAGCAGGTTCAGTGACTGCTGTGTGAGGAAGAACACCAGCAGACAGGTTAATGTGAAACTGCTCAAAGGCTGGAGTGGAAAATTCTGTCCTGGCACGTCGATAAGCAGACCGCTTACGCCTTAGAGGAACCTCCTCCTCTTCTCGTTCCTCCACATCCTCATAAGGAACGAGGCAAATGATGTTGGTGTATGTGTGGGAAAGATGAAAAATTAATTTGTGATTAATTAGGTTAATTTTGCCCAATTGATGAAAAGATAACCTTTTAATTTGATTGGTAAAATTTTACCCTTGGAAGTTAAAATAATTAAGTGAAAAGCAACTTGGACGCCACCCGTTCAGGCAAGTGGTAACCGCAGCCAAACACCAACTTAAAAGAGATGCTAAAACGAAAAAAACTATTCAACTTCTTTGTTAATTAAGTAACAGCAGGTATAAGCTAACAGCAAGTAACCCTTCTTGAAGACCTAGCTAGAACACAAGTTCAAGCGAGCAGAAAGTAATAACATGAGCAGCACTAATATTCAGTCAGCTGACTACATTGTTACTCCAGCATGTGGAGACTACCAGCAGAAAACTAAGTGATAGTGGAAGAGATCACAACCAACCAGCATAATCAAACTAAGCACAGCAGAAAACTAAGACTTGAGACAGCTGAAAACAAGTGTCTACCAGCATTAAATTAATTCAGCCAGTCAGGGAACATTGATACTACAGCACAAACCAGTTAGCAGCATAAATAGATGTTTGACAGCATAAACATACTTCAGCAGCATGAATTATTCAGCCAGAGAAAGAGTCAACAAACAGCAGGAAACCATGCAGACAGCTAGGAACACACAATCCATGTATCAGCTGATATTGATATCCTCAGCAGTAAGTTTTGACCTACCAGCTTGTAAACGGAAACCATCACACTAATACCATTGCTACCAGTAGGGAAACAAGGCATTCATTATTTTTTTAGGGGGAAGGATAAACCTACCAGCCAGAATCATTAGTTACTACCAGCAGAAACCAGCCTAGTCAGCAGGATGAATGTTCATACTTGCTCAGTAGTATTGCACGACTGCAATACAGAATAATAATTATCCACAAAAACACCATATCCACCTGCAAGATGAGTTAGAATATATAGTATACCGACAACAAGCTCCCATTAGGCTTATTACATCCCTCAATTCACAAGAAAGAGGGATGTTCACCATCCCAATATGGACCACCAGATACTCAAATCATTGGTCTATCAAATGCATTGCGTCAGCAATCAGCTCATGTATAATACTGTGTGAATACTTCAGTACTGTTATCAAAAGTTCTTCTCATTGCACTCTTATAAAGTGATGGCTAATCTCAATATGCTGGTCCTTTGATGAAAGGAGGGCTTCTTCACAATTGCATATGGTGCTCTGGTTGTCTATGAAGATTTTGTATTCATGAAATTGAATCCATAATCCAGGCAATTGGTTTTGAATTAGTGTACATGTGCACATCAGCTAGCTGCTAAGCAACATACTCGGCTTCTGTAGAATAAGAATAGGCACACAATTGTCTGACTTCTTGCAATGCCATGAAATTAACATCTGCCCAGAAATTGACATCCCACCTGTAGTGGATTTCCATCACAAAGTGAACCGCATAATCTCTGTCACGTGGCTTCCAACTGAAAAGGAGAATCTTTAGGGTACCACAAGCCTAGTTTTGGTTGCCCTTTTAGATACTTGAAAATCTTCTTGACTGCATTCAGATGAGAAGTCAGTGGAGTAACTTGATGTCTGGAACAAGCACTAACTGCAAACATTATATCAGGTCTTGAAGCTGTGAGATACATAAGTGAACCAATCATGGATCTATACAAATGTACATTAACTGGAGGATCAGGTTCATCCTTCAATTTGGTCTTAGCAGCTTCATAGGGTGTTGTTGCAGTTCTTACAGATTCCATGGTCAAATCTTTAAGCATTGTCTTATCATACTTGTCTTAGGCTGATAATAATACCATCAGGCAAATCTATTTCACCTGTGGACACTAAGAAGTAATACTCATCTTTCCCATAACACTCATTTCTAATTGTCCTTTCTCAATACCTTCAAATTTGCACACCAGGCTTTATTGGTGGACCCTAAAAAATGTTGTCATCCCACATATTAAACCTGCTACCAAAAGTATTTCCCTGGAATCTTTCTTGATTAACAGTGTCCTTGTCAATAGTACCTCTTCTGGTAATTGTGTTGAACAGAAAAAGCAGACAATCTTCATAACAGGCTCTAGGTTCTTGATGTTGGGCCATACAAAGCTTTAACATATGTTCACAAGCTTTGGGAAGTAAGGATCTCAAAGCCTTTTAGCTGAGTGACATACACTTCTTCTTCCAATTTCCTCCATAGAGGAAAGACACTCTTAAATCCAATATGTTTATACCAGAAAGCCCTATAAGAGCAAAAGCCAAAACAGTATATGGTTGCCTCTATTTGGCCAATGGTGCAAATTTTCATCATCATAATCAATGCCCTCCTCTTGTCTGACGTTGTTCCCCTGTTGCAAACAGCCTTTGCTTATTCCTTTCAACTATTCCTCTGCATCCTCTTGGTTCTTTTAAATATCCATTTCTGTCCCTATAGCATTTTTGCCATGAGGTAAAGGGACACAGTTTCCTTATCCATACTTTCTGGTTGATGAACTGTTGCATCTCTTCTTGCATAGCAGCAACCCAATCAGGATCCTCAAGTGCTTTAGCTATACTAGTTGGTTCTAACTGAGAAAGGAAGCAAGCAAACAGACAATGAAGTTGGTCTGTATGATTGGTCCTTTGTTGATCTTGAATATATCCAATGAAAGCACTTTCACCAAACTTGGATTTTTGAGCTCTGCTTCTTGTCAGAACTGGAGAAGCAAGATCACCAAGAATCTGTGACTGAGGATGAATTGTGTTCACCCTTTTTGTAGGAACTGGATTCACTTCCACAGCAGGTGCTAAATTTGTAAGAGTAGCACTAAAATCATCATCATAAGAGGAAGATGTGAAGATGCCAGATGAGAGTTGATCCTTGCACACATCAGAAGGGACTGGAAATCGTGTAGTGTTTTCACTTGAGCCCAATGATTGACCAGGAGGAAGTGTAGACTCATCAGCATGTACAGGAATGAAGTCAGCAGAAACAGATGTACTGACAGCAGGATTGCCCTTACCAGCAGGTTCATCACTACCAGCAGGTTGAGAACTACCAGCAGGATTACCACCAGCAGGATCACTACCAGCAGAAGTACTACCAGCAGATACACCACCAGCAGAATCAATGCCAGCAGGATCCCTATCAGCAGAAACACCTTGGTTTCGAATTTCAGCTTCAGCTTGACTTAGTATTTCTGCTGTTTCTTGTGAGAACAAATAACCATATCGTGCAGCTGCGTCCTTAGCTTCATATTCTTGTCTTTGAAGCTTAGCAAGCTCTTCTGCATAATCTGCATTGCGTTCCATAACACTAGGACCATTGCTTGATGAAGGACCTGCAAAACTGTTAGAAGGAAATGAAGGAACCACTATCACTTGCTCATCCACTTCTGAATCTGAGTCATGATCTTGTGTACCTGCATTTATGTTAGTTTCTTGTGTACCTGCAGGTTTGTCAGTTTTAAAACGAGTATAACCTAATGAATCAGTTAAATAGTCAAGGTCAAAGTACCACTCATGACCAATTCCCTGAACATTGGGTTTATCTTCTAAAAATCTTAGATTCAAGGTCTCCTCTACCCTCTTGTTAGTTAAATTATAAACCCTATAGGCCTTGCTATTTGGAGCATAACCAACAAGATAACCTTCATCAGCTTTACCCTCAAATTTTCCCAAATAGTTACTTGTATTAAGGATAGTTACTTGACACCCAAAAGGTTTAAGATGACCTATCTGAGAAACCTTCCCAGATATTAATTCATAAGGTGTTTTATTATGGGGATTAGTAATAGACACCCTGTTTAAAACATAGCAAGCCGTGCTAACAGCCTCAGTCCAAAACATGGTAGGTAATTTAGAGTCAGCCAACATGGTTCTAGCAGCCTCTATAAGAGTCTTATTTTTTCTCTCAGCAACCCCATTCTGTTGTGGGGTTCTGGGATTACTATAGTCCCTCTTAATTCCCCTTTTCCCACAGAGTTCTACAAGTTTTGCATTTTTGAACTCTATCCCATTATCACACCTTATTCCTTTAACCTTTTTATTCAGCTGGTTTTCTATTAAGGCAATGAATTCTTTAAGGACATAAAATGTTTCATCCTTAGTACCCAAAAAGAAAGTCCAAGAAAACCTGCTAAAGTCATCAGTAACCACTAAGGAGTAGTATTTCTGGTCAATACTCCTGATATTGGTAGGACCAAAAAGGTCCATATGCAGCAATTGCAGAGTTTCAGTAATAAGTCTCACAGCAGAAATATGCTTATAGGAAGCCTTATGTTGCTTTCCTTTGTTGCAAGCAACACAGTTGTGTTCATTGGTGAACACCTTGAGAGGTAACCCATCAACCAGACCTTCCTTAGCTAACTTGTTGATTGTTTTTTGAGTTCCACAATGAGCCAACCTCCCACCCCCCCCCCTTTTTTTCTGTGCCATCTGGTGGATTCATCTAAGGATGCTTTTGCTACTAAACAAGTAACCTTTTGTTCTGGTTGCAGGTCTGAGATGTGGAATGTGTAGAGATCATGTTTCCTAGGAATTCTGAGTACCACCTGACTTGCATCAGGCAATTGGAATTCTTCTGAAAGCACCAAACAATCAGTGTCTGTGAAGAGAACTTTGTTCTTTTTATCACAGATTTGTGATACAGAGAACAAGTTAAAGTGCTGCAGCTCTTCAACATAGTAGACATTTTCAAAGTCAAGCTTTGAAGTCCGTATGGTGCCTTTTCCTGATATTCTACCACCATCTCCACCCCAAATTGACAATGCCTCCCTTGAAAACTGCACAAAATCATCAATTTTTTTCCTTGTTTCCTGTCATCTTTCTTGAGCAACCACGTCAACAATACCAATGTTCATTATCTTACTGATCACCCTACAAATCATACAACAAAACCATTAGTACACTTGAGAGACCCAAGCCAATTCTGACTTGAGCCTGCCTTGTGGATCATTAAGTGTGAAACCATGTGGATTGATGAGATCCACCATTACTCTTGGAACCCCAAAAATGTGGTCTTTTATTCCTCCAAGAGTAACCTGCTGAGGTCTTAACAGCAGTACCCCGTCGTCCCTTATTCATATACATAGGGTCATATAAATCAGGCAAATACATATTATTAAAATATACAGATGATGGTCTGAAATATGGTCTAGCAGCAGGATTAAGCCAACCAGCAGAAACTGGTCTACCAGCAGAAACAGTTGCTGGTCTTTTAGACCAACCAGCAGGATGTGGTCTATCAGCAGAATTGACTGCTGGTCTGTTTCTACTAGCAGCAGGATCAGATCCACCAGCAGTAACTGATGCTGGCGAATTCCTACTACCAGCAGGAACAGATGCTACTTTAGATTTACAAGGGACAGAATCTACACAATTATAAAAGTCACAATCTTTAATCAAATGCAATTTACTCCCACAAACAAAACATTTCTTAACACGCACAAAATTGTTTTTACACACATTCCTATTGTTCATTCCACGTTTATTACAAATAATCCTAGGAGATTTTACATTCTCCGAACAAGAAAAACTAGGACGCTAGCCCAGTTAGTGAAATTGGTCTTCAACATCAACTCGGCAAAGTCTAATATCAACAAATGTGGGAAGTCTTTGGTCTGGTCTTGAGGCTTGAATCACCGTGATGCATGGGTCTCTGAGTCTGAAGACTTGTCACTGTTATCACAAGAGACAAAGTCATTAGATTCTGAAATAGTTTCAGAAGTTTTGTTATCAGACTTTGAACCATAACTTACCTGTGTTTCCTCTATGTCAGACTGGTATGGGCTGGGCATATAAGTTCCAGTTATAAAGTAGGAGGAACACAGCATTTCCCCAGTCCTGACAAACCTTGAGTAAAGAGTTAACCTCCTTACTCAACAGTTTGAGTAAACAGACACTAGGTTGGACAAATCAAACACTCAACCAACTTCATCTACTCCAAAGAACTCTTAGAAATCCTAAGGCCAATTTTAGTTCTTTGTAGACATAGAGCTATCTATCATTTTTAAGTTCTTGGAAGATTCCTTTCCACTTTTCAAATCTAGCTAATGTCCGCTTCAACCATGACTTCCCATTCTTTTCTTTTTCTTTTGTGCCTGATCCATGTAATATTTTCAGTATAGCTCAGTGTGTTAGTTGGTGTTTTCTAGAATAGCAGATAAAACCCTATCTTTTCTTCAAAGCCATCTGAGTTTTATGGTAACCCAGGAACTATTGAGACTCTAAGTTTAACAGCATGCTGATATGCAATGAACTTTAATGTAACAATCATTATACAGTCTATCAAGATTATTAACTTATTATTAAGAAATCATTTAATTTTTAGAATCACAACCAAGGGACAATCTGTACCGTAGGAGAAATTCCCCATCAAAGCAAAACTCATCAGAACACATTAGAAATACCCATCACCACAATTACAGCATGAAGCCAGCCACAATTCCCATATACCATTTTCAACCTCATCAGTCTGTTTTCCTCCGCATGATCTGACCAAATTCCACCATGGAATCAAACGGAGGACCCAAGGCTTTGGTTCGTCTTCTTAATCTTTGTAAAAAAAAATGACCGTAAAAGTAGAATGACCTAGCCTTCATCATCACTGTCTCACATTACACACCTAGCAAAATGTCCCAATTGAAGACATTTTGTAGCATCTAACCTCCTTCCTGCAAATCTGGCATGGCTGCTGATTGTTGTATTCATCTTTCGTCCTGCCGTTCTTCTCAAACCTGTTAATCCTCAAGGAGAGCATAGCCGAGTTGTCTAAGTCCATTTCTTCATCTCCAACTGATCAACCTGGTCCAAAGTCTTCATAGATCAAATCTTGGATCTTGTTCATAATCTCAGCAACAAAATAATGTAGAAACACATTCCATTACGTTATCAGAACGACCAGATGTCTGAGAAACTGATGAAACAATACGCTGCTGATCAGAATAAGTAGGCTTTGAGCCAGAGCAGGCAGTTCCAATGAAAGCAGAATGAGTGGGAGAAACTAGTCACTTTTCACACCAAGAACTATACCAATTCTGACATCAAGTTCAAGTGACCTTAGTTTGTTATACAGATCATCAAAACTCATTGACTCTAGGCCACCTCTTGTTTTTAATGCCAAAGCAACTTGCGAACAGATGAAGAAAGAAGGCCTTAGAAACTTCAGTTGAATGTCATCATTGCATTGTCAGGCCTTGCCTGCACTTGATTCAACTGACTCAGAATCTTCTGAAACCTGTCATAACCCTTGTGTAGGCCTTCTTCTTCTGTCACAGAGAATTCTGCAAACTGCTGTTTGAGCATAGTCTTCTTCATCTTCTTTGATTCTTCATTCCCACCAAACCTAGCCTTAACTGCCATCCATATATCCCTTGCATCATCATAATGATGAAAATCGGGCATATGATCTTCAGGTAGAGCCTGAAGCAACAATGTTCTCACCTTATTCTCCCTTTGTACAGCAACATGTTCATCAAGAGAAACAGGAGGATGAACAATTGTATTTCCTTTTGCATCTTTTCCCAATCTCTTTGGGCTGTTCCCTTGCTGAACAATCCTCCAAAGATTATGATCAGCATTCTGTATTCACAACCTCCATCGATCATACCCATATCTCATACTTTTCACTTCTCTAGATAAGAAATTTTTGCATTGTTGGCAGAGATAAGTGGCTGTTTGGAACTGTTGAAACTGTTGTGACTGGACATTATTAGGGTACTGCTGACCAGTCGAGTTGGTTTGTGCAGGATGAGTATGTTGAGTGTGAACAGCAGGTTGTGAGAAAGCAGTTTGAGTGAATGTAGGCATTGGTTGAATGGGTTCAGGCATATTAGGCATGAAGGTATCATCTTGAGTGAATGAGGGTGAAGCAGATGGATTAGGCATGAAGGTATCATCTTGAGTGAATGAAGGTGAAGCAGATGAATTAGGGTTAGGATAAGTGAATGGTGACTGTGTAGGTAAAGTAGGCATGGGTTCTGACATAACTCAAGATTAGAGAAACAAAGTTTTGATGTGGTGAAACGTGATTTCTTCTTTACAAGGCTCTCTCCTGGCTCTGTACAACTTGTAGGATCCTGATACTAGATAGATCATCTACCTTTGTGGTTGTATAGTACTTAATGATAATACACAAGTACATACGTGCAGAGACTCTAGCAATGTTAGAGGCGAACTAAACAATTCAATAAAGAAGAACAACTATATAACAACGATCCTCATGGATCTTCTACTTTCTATTGATCAAATAAATTGTTTTTCTAATTTGCAATCGGATACCAATCCCTAATGCTAAAAGGTTTCCTTTTATAGAAGAAGTAACCCTAAATTTGTCAAACTAAAAACTAAAATCTCGTAAGCGATATACATCAAAATCAATCTCTTCCTAAATATATCTCATCCATAATTTTAATGAGATAGATACTAGAATATAACTATAAATCCTTAATTTCATTAATTGCGTCTAAAATAACAATCAGCAGATTCTATCTCTGTCAACAGAACGAGAACATGACCATCAGAACATAAACAGACAGAACGTACTTTAACAGCACAGCAGGAACGACTAAAGCTATCAGCAGAAGCGAACATCTCTAACAGCAGGAACGAGGACTTAGACAATTTCAAAATTTCCAACATCCACGGTAGTGATAAGCAATTTTGCAATGACATCAACTTTGATTTATCACACTCAATCCGTATTTAGAATTCCTTATGGCCAAGGACTATTTCCTCTTGAACATAAGTGGCATTTTTCCTAATTTAGCACAAGATTAGTGTCTTCACACCTTGGAGCAGTTTTTGCTAAAAGGAAAATGCAAGAGGAGAAAGAAACACCGAAAACTGAGAAATCACCATGAAGACTTTCCATGGTTTTTCACAATCATATGTGAAAGATTGCAACCATACAACCTTTGGAACGCTGCCCGGTGCTTGCATTAACCCAAAAGGCATGCAAGATTAGGCAAAATGTTTCCGTCAGTGCAGGGTGAAGGTAGTCTTCTCTTGATCAAGTGGGTCAATCGGGATCTGAAAGTAGCCGGAGAATCCGTCCAAAAAGCAATAGTACTCATTTCCGGCTAATCTTTCAAGCATCTGATCCATGAATGGTAAAGGGAAATGGTCTTTACGAGTTGCATCATTGAGTTTTCGGTAATCGATGCAAACTCGCCATCCCGTAACCAACCTAGTGGGTATTAATTCATTTTCTTCATTTTTCACCACGGTTATGCCTCCCTTCTTAGGGACACAATGAACCGGGCTTACCCAGGGGCTGTCAGAGATAGGGTAAATTAACCCTGCATCAAGAAGTTTGATAACTTCTTGCTTAATAACCTCATGGATTTTGGGGTTAACTCTTCTCTGATGTTGAACTACGGGTTTGGCATTTTCCTCCATCAAAATCTTATGGGTGCAAAACTGTGGATCTATCCCCTTAATATCAGAAATCTTCCAAGCTATGGCATGTTTGTGTGACTTAAGAACCTTGATCAGGGCGGTTTTATCCTCATCTTTCAAGTTTTTAGCGATTATGACGGGTAATTTGTCATCACCCTCCAAAAACGCATACTCAAGATGGGATGGTAAGTCTTTGAGTTCAAGGTCGGGAGGATCTTCACATGAAGATTTAACCTTTTCAGGCACATTAATTTCACAAACTGGTGACGGAGGGAGATTTGGGTCACTATTGATCACACTTAACAATTCCTCAAGGTAAACAGTATCTCCCTCAGAATCATAGATGCCGTCAACACCTGGTGGTATTGAATCATCATGTTCAAGAAATTCATCGATCTCTTCCATTAGAAAATCACTTCCTCCGAAGGGAGTGAAAGATGGAGAGCGAGAATCGATCGTAAGATCCGAAGTAGAAGTGGGATTGCCACTTTCAGAAATTTCAAGTACTTCTTGAACATATTCTTCACAAGCAATGTCAATAACATCGACTCGGTTAACCGATTCAATGATATTGTAGGAGAAAGTCTTAGTATCACCAACTTTGAAGGTCACGGATTGGTCATCATGTCTAAGGGTCATTTGTTCACCGTGAACATCTATTAAGGCACGTGCCGTCCTCAAGAAAGGTCTTCCTAAGATTAAGGGAGCCCGAGGATCGGCAACGTAATCAACGACCACAAAATCGGCAGGAAAGAAGAACGTTCCAACTTTCACGAAAACATCCTCGGCGATGCCGGTTGGAGTAGAAATCGTTCGGTCGGCAAGTTCAAGTATCATTCGGGTTTTGGTCAAAGCTGGGAGACTTAGTTCTTTCCAAATGGAGAGAGGCATTAGGTTGATGCTTGCACCGAGATCGGCCAAGGCTAAGCATTCATTCATCTCCGGAAAATCACACGGTATAAGAAATCTACCGGGGTCTCCAAGTTTCTCGGGAAACTTTTTTAGGATAACCGCCGAGCAATTCTCGTTTACCGGTGTCTTTGTCAACTCAATCATCTTATCCTTGTCATTGAGGAGCTTTCTAAACATTGGTGCAAATTTGGGCATGTGTAGGAGAGCGTCCGCGAAACTTAGCTCGAAATGGAGATTCCGAAAAATCTCCATAAATTTTGAAGCTAGAAGATTGTCTTTTTCACGGAGCTTTTCTTTGTTGGCCCTTGAAGGATAAGGCAAGGTTGGTTTAGTCTTTGAAGCAACAACGGGCTCACCAATTTGGTCATTAGTTTGGACCACTGGAGGTTGGATGTTTTCGGTGCTTGGTTGCACCGTATCCTTTGTCACCTCGGGTTCATTTTCCTTCTCTTTAGGAGGAGAAGAAACTTGAGGTCCATTATAGGACACACCGCTTCGGGTAGTGATTGCTTTCACATCACCTTTCGGGTTAGCAATGGTGTTGCTTGGAAGAGAACCCGAACCCGAAGTAGAAGCGGTATTACTATTTACGAATTTGGTGATCAGGTCCGTTATATTTGCCATTTGATTTTGCATATTTTGCATAACCGCGTCGTTAGCTTTGACGTAGTTATCAAAATCGGGCTTAGACACACCTGGTGCTGGTGTAACTGGAGCTTGGTAAGCTGGAGCTTGAAAAGTCGG
Source organism: Tanacetum coccineum (assembly GCA_026074375.1). NCBI lineage: Eukaryota > Viridiplantae > Streptophyta > Magnoliopsida > Asterales > Asteraceae > Tanacetum > Tanacetum coccineum. Next base: position 9,426 of record BQNB010027335.1, on the reverse strand, counting down.
GGGTTGATTAATCTGGGGTTGGTAAACTTGTCCTTGATTGAAATTATTACCCCGATTTTGGTTAAAATTGTTCCCCCGATTTTGGTTGAAATTGATCCCCCGATTTTGGTTGTTTTGATGGTTTTGCATAGGAGGAAAACCGGGAGGTCGAATTTGGTTAGCAACCATCTGAGGTCGGTAACTGGCATTCCCTTGGTTGTAGTTAACTGCGGCGGCTTGTGACACGTATTCTTGGATATTGTCACGATAAATGTTGCCATCGGTGGCTGGACAATTTTGGTAAGAATGACCACCCCCGCAAGTTACACAACTTTGCTCGACTGCTTATACAGGAGCGGGAGCTGGAGTTTGGTTTTTCTTATCGAGAATCAATGCTCTAACCATATCTTTCAGCTCAGCAACATCGGATGAAACTGCTGGGGTAGAAGAGCTCGTACTCACTTTTGAAACAATGGCCTTGCTTCGTGATTGACGAACTTTGGACTTGCTCTCGATGATTTTTAGGCATTCTCGAGGCATTTTATCCAGAAAGTTACCACCCGCAGCGGAGTTCAATGAATCTTGATCATTCGAATTTAGGGAATTATAGAATGTATCGAGTTGATGCAATTCTGAAAACCCATGATGCGGGCATCCCCTAAGAAGATCATTGAATCGGTCCCATGCCTCGTAAAACGTTTCATCAAATTTTTGTTGAAATCTCTTTTGATTTCATTTCGAAGATTTGTTTGTTTTAGAAGGAGGGAAGAATTTGTAATGAATTTCGAAACAAGATATCCCATGTAAGATCGATTGAGGGGGCTCTTTTTTAAGCAAATCAGGCTGCTCCTCGAGGAAAATGGGAAAAGCATAAGCTTAACGAAGTATACTCGGGACGTTCAGGAACTTCATAGTAGAAGTGGATCTTGTGAAATATCGGAATGTGAGCATGGTTTGCATCTGTTGTCTTCTTTTTCGTTTATTGTCAAAATTGCTGTGTTTTGGAAAAGATTAAGTTAGACCTATGTTTGATCTCAAAGTTTGTTGCGTAAGTTCGCGGAACAACGAATCGATATCCTCGTAACCCTCGGTGGGTGCTTCGAGCAATTGCGCCATAGTACGATTTTAACTCCATCGGTAACTATGGGGGATTGGTTATTTGGTTTTCAAGATTGGTGATTCAACAGAAGTTTGATCGGACTGTTGTGGTCGATGTTTTACGGGCTTGTGAACGAGTGCGCTATGAACAAAATAGAAATATAAAAAGAAAATTTACACTAATTTTTTGGTTTTTTCAATGATTTATTCACAATGTATTTTACCGGACAATGAGATAAGACAACTTCTACCAAATAATCTACTTACTTCACGGTAGCTCTCAAAAAGATAAACGCACAGGTGAGCGGAGGAGTAGGAATTAGCGCGAAGCTATTTCTCCTGCGGGTCGTAGTCCTTGGATCAACCTCTTTTTTTTAAAACTCCCACTTTTTAGTTTGTTTAAACTTTTCAAGGTGAGAGTATGTCGTTAAGAGAACAAATGGCTTGTTTTTAAATTTTTTTCGAGTTGGGAACCAACACAGTTCACGGAAGTTATTATGATAATACCTCAATTGGAGAATATTATTTTGGTTATTTTTACCAACTTGTGAATTTTATTTTTTTTATGGAAAATGTTTTTCTATTTTTGTTTTATATGATTCATTATACTAATAAAAGAAAATAAAAAATTATTTTTGTACTTTTTTTTATTGTTTTTATAAAGAAATATTCCAGATTAAAAACAAAAATTTGTCAAACGTAACGATCATCGTTTTCACAACTCCCGGGCAACGGCGCAAAAATTGGACTCTGTCAATAATAATATATTAATATTTATATAAGCAAAACACTCAACCAATTCCTTTTAAATGGATTAAGGTCAAAGTTTTACTAAAATAAAATATTATATGTGTCCGGGAAGTATGTTCCCGAGTCGTATGTCCAACGAGGTTGAATGGAAAATTTGATCCGATGATAACGATGTTTGAATATGGGACAAGGTTGGCTTGGTTTTCTATTTCTACATAGTTAATAAGCAAAAGATCTAAATAAACCTAAAAATGGAAACTTTATATTAAACAGGCTTAGGAAAAATACACATGTGAAGATGTTAACCCTACCATTTAATTCTAAACAGATCTTCTCAAAATACGCTTATTCTCATTGGTCGATCAGTTAAATTTTTTGAAGATATATTGGCAAATTAGCATTGGAGAAGACTTACATCATATAGCTTTTTGTAATCCAATCTTTCAACATGTCTCTTTGCAGTTATCGAGCCAGAATCATCATCTGAATCAACTTTATTAGGATTAAAATCATCATCCTCTTAATCATCAGAAGGAAGCTCTAAAAGTAGGTCATTATTTGCTACAGCCCCCAAATCCTCAGGTGCAGAAGAAAAATTAGATTCATCAGAGCTTGACTCATCTCCATATCCATCTCTATCTCCATCCCCGTCATCTTCTACCTCAGGAGCATCAGGATTAATATCATCATCCTCTGAATCATCAGAGTTCTCGAGAGTAGCTGGCTTTGGTGGGGCAGGCTTTGGTTTCGACAATATCGGTATGCATACCCTGTTCACATCAATGAAAAAAATACTTTTCAAAAATTATTCTACTTCTAAAAGTATAACCAATGACATGCTCAAAGCTGAAAAATACCTGTCGATCACCTCTGCCTTCTTTCTTATATCAGCTGATAGGAGATCTGGTTCAACATGTTTTGGAAGTGCGTCTTGAACTTGCTGTGTCTTTGTCAACCAATTTTCTGCTTCTGAGCACTCGTTCAATACCTGAAAGCGAGCAACAGACAAGTGAGAATAAGTATCATGATCATGGTGCATACTATCATATAATTTTTTGCTTCTAAGCACTCGTTCAATATCTAAAAGCGCGTAGCAGACAAGTGAGAATAAGTATCATGATCATGGTGCATACTATCATACAAGAAATATGGATATTGGAATAACTACCTTCTGTTTCTCACTCAAATCAATGTGATCGTGCTTGGGATCACCAACTACAGCTTGTCTATACCAATTAACACGTTCAGCTATTTTTTGTTTTTGAGCACTCGTTCAAGATCTAAAAGGGCGCAGCAGACAAGTAAGAATAAGTATCATGATCGTAGTGCATACTATCATATAAGAAATATTGATATTGGAATAATTACCTTCTGTTTCTCACTCAAATCAATGTGATCGTACTTGGGATCACCAACTACAGCTTGTCTATACCAATTAACACGTTTACGCACATCCTTTTCTATTATTATTTTTACGAAAACAACAAATTAAATCTTGAAAAATATAGCAGTCTACAAAATAAAAGGTAATCATCTCAAAGAAAGACCATACTAATACAGCTACGTAGCTAGATCTATGGCCCTTTTGCTTATAAGAACACATAATCAATCTTTAATATGCTTTCCCCGGGATACCTAAGTACATGTATGATAATATGTAGATAAAGGAGAACATGTTGCCTTACCCAACAGAAAAGCAATTGCTTCTGATTGTCCTTCATTAGAAAGTCAAGAAAAGTTATAATAAGGTATAAGTTAAGAGTACCTTGTTCTTGATGTCCAACGAATATTGTCTCATCAAATTTATGAAGTAGTGAGTAAATATTATCTCGTGCTTCAGCACACTAACCTATGACCATAACTAAGGATCCTACAGTACTAGCAACCGGCTCTGCTACGACTTCGACGTCTACCAACACCACTACCATGCACGAGCGAAACGACCAGGCTCACCACATTCATAACACTTATGATCAGAACCACCTCCACGACTTCCATCACGGCCTCCGTCACGACCTTTATTTCTTGAGTTATAAGACATCTCTACTCACCAACCATTGTTACCTGGTTTTGTTAACAATAAATTATAAGCCAAAAATCGAATATAGTGGTACTCATAGAAACAAAAGAAGGGGTCTCTATTAGGTTCCCTTAATGCGTTTCAAAAGTTTTAAATTTATAAGACTGAAAATACCGGACAATTAGATGGAAGCGCACGGGTAAAGTATAACCCTCGTTTATAATATAGTATTGTAGGTAAGTCAGGTCGTTTCACAGAAGATTGGAAATTCTAAGACAAAGTTGATAATATTACAAAAAAGGATTATCTTATAGATTGTCACGGGTCTAAAGATAATGGTCTAATTCAATTAAAAGGCATGTTTGGTTAAGGAGTAAGAAATATAATAGATAAACTTGAGTAGATGAATGATTCACAAATATAGTTATAATCGATTTAAGAATGTTTAGTTGCTTAAAAATATCGTCTATTGTTCATAATGCAAAACCATTTCGGCCTTTATATTTAATTATGAAAATGCTTTAAGTGTAATCCGTGTTTGATGATAAGTAATATAAGCTTGCTAAACCAAGTTCGTTAGACATATGGTTTAGCGTTAAACCTTTTTGTACTTGGGTTAATGTTCGTTTCCTTAGCCAATCCTCACAAGGCTAAGGTCTAGTTGTCATAGACAAACAACTTGGAAATCAACCATTTAATCCGGAGTCTTTCGACCTATATCCGTAATGAATGGTGATTAAATGAAGATTAAAGAATCCAAGTCCAAGAACATCAAGCTCATATTATTTATATCAAAATTTCATTCAAAGAATCAAGTTTAATCCATTATATCTATATAGTTCCTAACCAAACATGTTAAACTACTCAACAATCATAATAGCAACACACTTAACAAGTAGGACAAATCCAAAATTCATATTATAAAAGGATGGAAACATGTTTCTTTACCAAATTTCAAGATTAAAAGATCCAATATAAGAATTCCTTCTAAGAACAAAGGAACAACTGATAACTAGCACTTCCAACTTCTAAAATTATGAAACTTCACTTGCTCTTCTACCCGGAAAAGATGAAGATGAAGGTTTTACCCTTCAAATCTTCCTAAAACTTGCTCCAACTCTTGGAGAATGATTAAATGTGTTTTATGAACTGATTGTTGTTGTTGTGTGTTGATATTTTCCTCTAAATTGTGCTCCTATTTATAGTGAGGATTGGGCAAGTCAAGAGTTGCATCATTGATGGTATTTTAGTAACTGACACTAGGGGTGAGCAGAAAGCGCACCGCAAACCGCAAAACCGCAAAATCCGCAAAAACCCGCACCACAAAAACCGCACCACGACAAAAACCGGTGGATCGGTTTTAGGAAAAAATAAAACCGCAAAATGCGGTGCGGTTGCGGTTTTATCAGTAAAACCGAACCGCAAAATCCGCACCGCACCGCACATTAATTTTATAAAATCGAAAAACGGCACATTGATTATTTAATGTGTGTTATAAGGCTTCTAATGCATATTATCAATAATATTCTAGGTGATGTGTGTGTTTACCTTAAATATATGCATTGTTATAACCGAAAAAACCAACATTGTAAACAAAAAACCGCAAAAAACCCACATTAATTATATAAATTATAAGTGATGGTGCGGTGCGGTTAATACCCGCACAACCCGCAAAACCGCAATAAAACCCGCAAAACCGAAACCGCAAAAACCGCGCGGTTGCGGATTCTCACTTTTTAAAAACCGCAATTGCGGATGCGGTGTGGTTTTTGCCAAAAACCGCACCGATCCGCCCCATGCTCACCCCTAGTATCGGGTATGAATTTAGGTTAATCAAGGTTACAAGTCCACGTGTGTGATGCATTTATAATTATGTTACGTACCATAATTATATTTACTTCTTTTCACACGTCTACTTATTTTCAAGACTACACCTCTTGATGACAGTCAATAAAATTTCTCCTGATTTTGATAG